>CATKHJ010050935.1:0-19345 GCA_949750685.1 Vernicia montana
AAATGTGTTTCAATTTATACTTATTAATCATTATTAATGAAATTTTTTTTATTTAAAAAAATAAATATCTTCAATATGATGTTCAATACTTTGTAAAGAATTTCTCACACTATTATATTCCTTTACTAATGTGTGAAAACTATAGCCAAAAGCTTAAGAAAAAAGTATTATATTGGTGTTTGTGCATAACAGACTAAAATGCCAAATCAGGCATTATTAAAAAAAAAAAAAAAAACAATTGGAATCTATTATTTAATTATTCTAAACATATTTAAATTCATTTCGAAAATAAATTTTAAATCTTTATTCAGCTTATTCAAATATAATTAATATATTTCCAAAGCAACACAATGTTAAACATATTATTAATAATCATAATGCAATTTGGAAATGCCTTTTACTACAAATTAGATTTTTTTGCAAAATCTATTTACATTGGCCATATTATTATTTGAATTTTATGACATGATTTATTTATATAGCTCTTTTTCGTGTTTACAAATTTATTAAGAAAGACAAAGTATACTTCTTCTTACTCATATTAGAATAAATTCCCCATACAATAATTATTATACATACAATCCACTTAGAATTTGTTTAGTTGACCTTAAAATTTGGAATCCATATGAAAAAGAATGTCTAAACTCTAAAGTATTGAAATCCTATTCTAAATTTATTTTTTAAACAATTAAATAGAACTTATTTATTGTATTAATGATTACATTTAAAAATGCATATGTTATATTAATACAAATTGAAGTAATTGAAATGTAAAAAGATTAAAAAAAAAAAAAGATTATTTATGAATTAAAAATGAAAAAATAAAATTTTATTCCAAAAATTACACTTTATTCCCAATTCAAAAATCAACCAAACATATCAAATTTGATGGAATGAAAATATACTAAATTTATGATAAAACAAAAAATTGTTTGGCTTGGGCCCTCCTTTGGGCTCGTCCATGTATATAATGAAGTATTCATGCTAAAAACATATTTAAAATAAGACGATTTTATTTATCAATATTTATAATATAATTTTAATTCGGATTGTGATAATGATTTATTTAAGACATAATATAGATATTTTTCAAGGACATGATAGAGTTTAATTCAAAATTTATAAAGATTAGTAAAAAAAAAAAAAGAGGAAATTGAATTACAAGAAAATTTTATTTAATTAAAATTATTATTTTATATCCTAATTAAGAACAAACACTATTAAAAAATTAATAAAAATCCTAATTCAAATAAAAATTAATAATTCTAATTCTAATTATATTCTAATTTTAATAAATAATTTCACTATATAAAGTTATACGATTACAATACATTGTCATTAGATCACAAAATCAAGAGCGGGTCAAAATAACTATCCCTAAGTCCAGCTTTTCAAAATTCAAATTTATCCTATTAGGCTTTGAAAAACGGAAAGAAAAAGAAGAAAAATCTTTTTTCTGATCCTTTGCTGAATCGATCCCCGTGTTTTCCAGCTTTGCCCTTTACCTGCCAGCCAAACATCCTCTACCCCAGCTCTTCCTCTTTCTAATCCAACGGTTCACAATTCATCTCTTCAAAGTTCAAAATTCCTCCATCTTCCCCAACGCAATCATCGCGGCCCCCTTCCCCCAACTAGTCCCCAAAATTAGCCCCTCCATTCTCTCTCAAAAAGAACTCTGTCTCTCTCTCTCTCTCTCCCCAAAAATCAAAACCAGATCTAACCTCTCTTTGTAGATCTTTCTTCTTCTTTCAACAATGGCGGTAGCACCTTCGGCTCGAGAAGAGAATGTGTACATGGCCAAGCTCGCTGAGCAGGCCGAGCGATATGAGGAGATGGTGGAGTTTATGGAAAAGGTCTCGGCCTCAGTCGACAACGAAGAGCTTTCAGTCGAGGAGCGTAACCTTCTTTCTGTTGCCTACAAGAACGTCATCGGAGCTCGACGTGCCTCGTGGCGTATTATTTCCTCCATAGAGCAGAAAGAAGAGAGCCGTGGCAACGAAGGCCACGTCTCCATGATTCGTGACTATAGGGCCAAGATCGAGTCTGAGCTTTCGTCGATCTGTGACGGGATCTTGAAGTTGCTTGACACGAGGTTGATTCCTTCTGCCTCGTCAGGCGATTCTAAGGTATTTTATTTGAAGATGAAGGGCGATTACCACAGGTATCTCGCTGAGTTTAAGACTGGTGCTGAGAGGAAGGAGGCTGCAGAGAGTACTCTCACTGCTTACAAATCTGCTCAGGTTTGGCTTTGTTATCTTAATATGTTTACTCATGGATTTCGATTTGTGATTTAGATTTGTTAATATTCTCAACTTTCTCTGAGGATTAATTTGGTAATTTGCTTGATTTTTGCGAAGAATTCGCTTATTAGAGTTGCTTTTATGTGTTGCATTTGATTATATGAATTTTGCCTTTTCCATTCTGTTGGCTCTGGTGCATTTGGAGCTTTAGATAATTAGATTAATATTCTAGGTAGATTATACTAATTTATGGATATGGACTTCAATTTTGGCTAATCATGATAAATTTTATGTTTTAATAGTTCTGTTAGATATTTAACACATTTTATATTTCCTTTGATTTAGGTATTTTTTTAAAAAAATTTGCTATATCTTGCATTGACTAATTTCGAATTTTTACAATATTTTGGTATACACGTTTCATATATTGTGTATTTCTTCTTGCAGGATATAGCAAATGCAGAACTTGCTCCAACTCACCCCATCCGTCTAGGATTGGCTCTAAACTTTTCTGTGTTTTATTATGAGATTCTGAATTCTCCTGATCGTGCTTGCAGTCTCGCTAAACAGGTTGGAAATTGGACTTTTATTCTCTATTTGTATCTTGCTTCAACACCACCTAGGTTTGGCTTAGTTAGTGAATTGAGCTTCGATGGTTGCATTCCTGTTTTCAATTGTGCTGTTTCCATTTTCCACATTGAAAACACACAGTCAATTAGTGTCATTTTGCTTCTTGAATGTTTTTGTTAGTTTTAACCTTTTAGGGTGTACATTGTGATTCCCTTTTCCAATTCCAAAACCAATAGTACTGGCTGAGTAATGTGATGTGGCTTTACTAGTTTGTTAAATAATTATATGCATTTTATACGTGTTTATATAACTTCTGTTTGTTTCCCCTTTCGTCGAACTTATCAGGCTTTTGATGAGGCAATTGCTGAATTGGATACGTTGGGTGAGGAGTCATACAAGGATAGCACTTTGATCATGCAACTCCTCCGTGACAATCTTACTTTGTGGACCTCAGACATGCAGGTAATGTACTTAGTATTGTTATGTTCTATATTTCTCTTCTTCATTGTTTTTATGTAATTAATTTTTACATTTATTTATCCATTTTCTTATTCAGGATGATGGGGCTGATGAGATTAAAGAAGCATCTAAACCCACTGATGAACAGCAGTCTGCAAATTAGGATTGACTTCTCCGCTATATGTTTTTAATAGGAGAAGGTGTTTGTTTCTAAATTGCTTGCTATTCTGAGATTTAGGTATTCTTGTCTTGGTTATGAATTGTGGAAGTACCAAGCTTTTTCCTTGTTCTTTTATTTTTTAGTTTGTCATATCAAATTGTGTTTTTGGATGTCTTATTTTATTGATGCTATTGAAGCTTTATATATATGCTTTTGCATTAAAGTTCCGTTTTTGTGTTACTACTAATTAGGATTTGATGTAGTGCTTGGCTTAAGCGTGTTCTATGGGGGTTGAATGAATTTATATTTTATAGTGGTGAATAGGAGTTTTGATGTTCTTTTACTAACTTTTCAGCACTTGTTAAGCTGTGCACTGGATATCACTGTTAATTTCATAACGGCTGATGATAATCTTGTGCGCATGTCCTTACACGTGCTTGGAATCTGTTCCATTTTAGTTCAAGTGCAGTCTTTTCAAATTTATTTTATTTTATTTTTACTGGGTTTTCCTTGTATAGTGGCATTAAATTTGGATGGCCATAGCTTAACTAGATTTTTTGTTTCGCAATTTATTGTGTCTAAGATGGGTCCTTGTCACCTTTTTGTAAATATTCACGGAATATAGCATGTTGAATGGTTTCAAAGTTCAAACAGTAGATTGACGGGTCCTATGGTCCATCTCAGAATCATTATTACGTATACTGACCAACTTCTGAAGTGGAACGTCTACAAATTTCTGTTGGAAATTTTGATTGGGTAGTCCACAATTGAAATGTAACGAGGCTCCGAGTTATGGCATTTAATCCTTCTGTCGCCTGTGTCATGTTTTTCTCTTAGAAGGGAATATATGTAAATGTTAAGTTATTCTATTAGGACCACTTTTATAATTTTATTGTTGGATTGGTTTTGGTTTAAAATATGAAAATCCAAAAACAATCAAATCGGAATTGGATAAAATATATGTAGAACTTCGAAACAGCTTTTCATATAGATTTAAATCGACTTTAACAAGGTAAATTGTTGAGTTGGCAATTGTCCAAAATTATTTTACCCAAAAAGCCGTTGGTTTATTAATTTCATTGGTTTAGAATTAAGTGTTAATCAAATATCCAATCTGAGGACATTAATAACTAGAGATTCCTTGCCATTGAGCTCCATCAATGAAAATGTCATTTTTTTTTTCAAATGAATTAGACAAGAATAAATACTCTTTACCTTTTTCTACACTCCGAATCAAAGAATATGGTCTAACAAAAAGTACACTCATGCCATTAGGAGAACATAATGAAGATTAGTAATTTGGTACAGCTTTCTGTTTGTTTTTCTGATTTGTTTTAATAGAACCCCTAGTAGCTGGAAACCTGATAGTGCCCAATACAGTCATGCCCTACATTAAAAAATAATAATAATAAGAAACCCATAAACTACCAGCATAAATTTTTGAACTCCTACATCCAAAACGTCCACTTATAGCATTATGATCTTACTCTACAAGGTAAAAGGATCCAGAAACAAGTGTTTGCTGACTGTTAACTTCCAGCATCTGAGCACGAAAGTCAACGATTGTCAGGAGTCTAAAAAATTAACATCACCTAGAAAATCTGCTAAATTCGTGAAAAAAAAAATCCCAGCACTACTGAGGAAATCTGGTGCATGTTAGTGATATCAGCATTAGAATAAATGAGTAGAACCAAGAACACAAATATTCAATTGTTAAAAAGGTTGGACAAGATCTAACACGAAGCAAAAAATCATCTTTTCATTGTTCCTCCTTTAGCTACATAAAGCAAGAATTTTGTCTGTGCTGTCAATTGCATAAAAAGAAGGCACCCGAACAAGTTCTTTTCCTTTTTCTTTCTCACCAACCAAACGTTAAGCCCCTCTTCCTTCTTCTCTATCTATTGCTTAGGAAGAGAAGAGGATTTGCCCTAAACTTGATGAAAGAAGATTTTGATGTTTCCTGTAAACCAGCAAGGATGATAAAAATGATCACTACTTTAGAATGACCTCAGCTATATAAACCCTTCATTAAGAACTACGATTCTGAGTCTTTCTAGCTTCACAAACGAAGGTAGACTACAATCCATGTGATTCCAATCTATTATAGGTACTTCTGAGTTCTATAGCTTTTGTTCGTGATATTAAAAACGAAGAAATAACTACTACAACCTATACGCTTCAGAGCGAACACTCATTTTTCTTCATACACAATGGCTCCGTAGTTCACCACTCAATGTGACACAAGCTTGAATGCATAACTACTATGGCAGACGGGGCCAAATACAAATGCAAAAGCAAATGAAGTTCCAAGGAAATGCAGTTGCTAGGAGAATATTGAGACATGGGAAACGATCCCAAAAACAAGAAGTAATCATGAAAAACTTCCCAGACAAACATGGCAAACATAATTAGGTGCAGTTGAAAATTTTCATATTCATGTCAGAAGGTCTAAATCTTAGAAGAAGCCTTTACCAGCTAAATGAATGATCTCCCAACACCCCCCATTCATTCCCCAACCTTGGGGAAGAAAATCAGCATGAGAGGGGAGGAAGGGGGGGAACCACTCAGCGTACAGGGACATCCAGATACTATAGTGAAATAGAAAATTTGAAAATGTACCATGAACAATGGACAAAAATACTTTAATTAAAATCTAGCATTCTAAACAAGTTTAGAGAAAACAGCAAATAAGTTGTATCTTCGAAAATAGGTTGAGAAAATAATAAAAAATCACTTTTTTGTGGTTTTCATAAATTGTGGCGCTATGTTTTTCTATTTTAAGACAAATTAAATAACAAAAATAAGTATATTTTAATAATATATTTTATTTGACAATTGGAAAACAAAAACATTTTAACAATCATACAAAAACAACCCCTAAGATAATGGATCTTTTTATCCCCCCCTTTAAATATTGTGTTTCTAAACTTCTAAAGTGTAGGTAAGATACCATGACATCTCATTGAAAGAATCGACCATTATTTGGGAATAATGGTCAACCCAAATTGAAAGATTCTTGCAATAGGGCAAAGTATAATTCAAGAACCCACAATGCGTACTGAAATGTCCCCTCAAAACATATTTGGCAAAGCTTCTTATAAAGGTGTCCTCTAAACAGCAACACTCAATGAAGGGTTCACATTTCACAGATGTGCACAAAATGTTAGTGAGAATTTTTTAAAGCATCAAGTGCTGAAGTCATTTTCCATTTCTTTATGAAAATTCTAGTAGTCAATCAATTTAACAGATTAGATTTACTAGTTCATTGAACAATGCTCTCTGCAAACTCGGAAAAAAAAAAAAAAAAAAAGCAACAAACATAAACTGCTCAAATTGAAAAACAACTAAACCATAAGCATGCTTCCAACTCCTATTGTACAATTATTTTATGATGAGAAAGAAAGCAAATAGCAAAAGTACCTTCTCAAAAAATTAATATGAATCATGCTTCAAGAGTTCAAGGTAAAGGGCAGCAAAAAGATCCAAGTATCATTAATACATTTAAATTGCAACAAATTTAGAACTTAACATAAGAATGCTATAAAAATTTACCTAACAAAATTTCCCCAAAGAACACATGATTGTGTATAATTAGTAAATGCACACAAATAGAAATAAACTACTGAGACATTTTTAACATGCAAAAATCAACTAAACAAAGTTATAGTCCAACTAAAATTCAGTAACTTGTATTAATAATTTGCCCCAAAATACCCAACAAAAGCACACAGAAAAAAGGGGAAAAAACAAATATAGGGTTTCCCTGTTTCACATGTTCTGATATCCATTTACAAAAACAAACAAACTTCTAAATAACCAGTGTGGAACATTTGTTCAATCCAATCACTAGTAATCCAATTAACCCCCAACTATGTACAAAAGATATGGATTAATACCCTAAAGGTCCCGACTCCTGAGCCTAAACGACAACGTTGTGTAAAAATAGAAAACACTTACCTGAAGCTGAACAAGAAGAAGAAGCTATCAAAGATCTCTCCATCTAGGGCTGGGCACTGGCAATGTCGGCGATAGCGGAAATGAAGACGGTGACAGCAACAGTCCTGGGGAAAGTAAAGGTCTTGGTGATCGCGGCGAGTTGAAGCACCCAAACGGTGGCGGTGACGGCGGTAACTGGAACTGCGGTTGCGACGCTATCATACCCGATGTCGGTGAAGGAAGTATCCCTTGCTGTGGCGGTGCAAATGATTGTTGATTCTGCGGAAGCGGAGGCTGTTGTGGAGCTAGATTATTCCATCCAGGAGAAATCAATGGAGCAAGCGGCGAGAATCCAGAAAAATGCTTATTAGAATCAATAGCGGAGATCGAGTTCTGAAGGTAACGCATGTAAGCCGAAACTGGCGATTCCGCTGCCGCATGAACCGCCGGAAAAGGCGGTAGCGGTGAGAGAGGAGCCGTTGGGCGTTGGATGAAACTATTAGTTGCAGTGGCGGTAGGCATAGGAGGGTTTAAAGCAGGCGGCAGCGGTTGATGAGGAGGGATGGCGCTATTTATCAAAGGAGGAGGACGGTTGGTGACATGCGCGAGAGGAGGAGGACGTATACGCTGCAAGCGAGAGCTTGGAGGCTTAGGTGGGTGAATAGGCGGCGGAGTAGAGAACCTTTCATGGGCAGGAGATCCGGTCAGTTTTTGAACCACGTCTCTAAAATCATTCTTATTAATATTATACACCGGCGGCTGATGCTGCTGCTGCTGCTGCTGCTGTTGCTGTTGCTGTGCCTGCATATTCTGGTGCTGTGATTGTGATTGCTGAAGATTAGTATTATTGTTAGTATTAAAGTTTTGATTTTGATGATCAAAAGGGGGCTTCTTGGTGATGATGGGTTTAGAGATCTTGTGGGATAGCTTATTGAGGTTTTTGAGGTAGTGATCTCTGCCGGTAGTATTACTGCTACTGCTGCTGGTGTTGGTGATTGTAGATTCACCACCAGAGGATTGACAGCTTTTATCCATTATACAAACAAAATTAATTTAAAAAAAAAACAAATCCCTTAATTTTCTCTCTCTAGTATCTAGATCTAATATAATGATTCACTAAATATGTGGGTAAAATAGCAGAATAGGGGGTGTGTTTGTGGGTTATGGTTTTTTTGTGGTGGGGATATAATTTTTCTTGCTCTTCTTCTTGTTTATGGCAGATTCAATGGTTAGGCGAGTAGTAGGGTCCAGAGAAACACTAAATAGAATTATTTTCAGATTAAAGCTATGGTCTTTGAAAGCTCTGCTACTAATAATATGTCTAAGAGAGAGATGGAAATTAGAAAAAAGAAAAAGGAATATGTTTGTCTCTGTATGATTCGGTCTTTGGCTCTTTTTAGTTTTCACTGACTTTTTTTTTTTTTTTTTTTTTTTTTTTTGGTTTTGTGCTTAAAAAAAGAGAAAGGACATGACCCGTAAAAGAAGTCTCTCTCCCTCTCTATTGCAATTGAATCTTATCCTATCTTTATGCATTGCCTATCTCCATCTTTTTCTTCTTCTTCTTCTTCTCTTCTTCATATTATGTTTTGTTTTGTGAGTGTATTTGGAGATACATATTCATATGAGTTATTCTAAGTACTATTAGTGTGTGTTTTGCGTCAGCTATTCTTTTTTCTTTGGTCAAATTACCTAATTAATGCTTCTAGCTAGGACTGTCTTGGCTTCTACGTCAGTTTACTATTCAGCATAAACCATTAAACTGAATTGAACTAAACTCAATTAATTTAACTCTTCATAAAATAAAAAAAAATAGTTTATTTATAATTTTATAAAATTCAGTTTACTGTTTAATTTCAGTTATATATATATATATATATATATATTAATATTTATTTGAAAATATTGTTGAGAAAATGTTTAAAAAAAAAAATAAGTCAATATTATAGGCACTTAATTCGGTGCCTACAATTATAGAATGTGTTGTAAACCTATATAAAGGTTTCCTTCCTCCTTTCAAATGGTATTTATCCCTCCTCCCATTTGTAATCACACAACTTTCATTTTGTTCACCATTTTGAGATTTATGTAAAGATGGAGTTTGAGTAAAATCTCAAAATGAGGAAGAGAAAAAGAAAGAAATTTTTATGTTTTTCTCTTTAGTATTTGTTTGGATTTGTTGTGAGAGAAAAATATTTGTGAGTTAAAATACCTATAGTAATTCCTTTTATTATTTTATTTTGGTAATTCTTCTTTTGTTACATCAAGTTTTGGCCCCAATTTGTTACTTGTTGTTTGATATTTTATATAAGAGATTAAGGATATAGGGTGTATTTTAGGTTTTGGGATTATGAGATATTTTTTCTCTCTGTTATACCACCTTCTGAGTTTATTAGTGAATTTTTATCTCTTTCGTCCGTAAACGTAGGTTTATGCTGAGCCACATTAAAAAATTATATTCTCTTTATTTATTATTATTTTATTGTTCAATTCTATTTACATCTCTAAATAAATATTTAATCGTGTCATGTGTCAAAATTCCAAACAAATATGATTTCCAAATTTTAATTTGTTGATTTGGATTTTTTCTTTGAAAAGACTAATACCTGAGCATTGAAATTATTTTGTTTGTTTAATATTGCATTTTAGTGTCTTAACTTTGGATTTTAAAACAAAATATAAAGAATCTTTTAAAATTTTATTATTTCGTCTTATATTATAATAAGGTCTTATTACTATTTACTAATATTTGGATATTTTAATGAATTTTTTTTAAATGAGTAAATTAATAAAATAATTTAATTACAATAGTAGTAATATTCTTAAAAAGATTTGAATTATTTATTTCAAACGGTTTTAAAAATCAAATTGAATCGTATTATTTCAACTTAGTTCAATTTAATTTTATATTAAAATAGTTTAGTTCAATTTAAAAAATTAGCAAATCGCAATTTACAGTTTAATTTCAAAATTTATATAAACCGGCTTAAATCATACATGTATATATCTTTTTAGTATTTTTTATTTATAAAAATCTAATGAAAAATATATACTATACACACAGTTAATTAAATCTATGTCCACCAAAAAAAAATTAAATCTATTACAACCGGACTTGAATTTAAAATATATTAAATTTTCAAAAAATTTGATACGACTTATATATATATATTTTTTTGACAAATTAAAATTCACACTTCGATATACAAATCTATGCATAATATGATTTCGTTCAATGAAATTGAAATTGACATCTAAACAAGAATTTTCATTATTTATGTTCACATAAGATGATAAGAAACTACACTTTTCTTTTTTTTTTTTTTTAAATTACAATGGAGGGGAATACCCAAAGAAAACTCTAAACAATCACCCTTCTAGGCCATGACACCCCGATAGAATCACTTTGAAGGCACTGAAGAATACTCTCAAGAAGCAAGATAAATTCAGACACACCTCTCTCAAATTTTAAAGCCTCATTAGAGAGCCAATCAATAGTCTTATTGGCCACCCAAAAAACATGAACAATATGCACATTATGTAAATTTAACAGTCTTTAATTATGTATCATGGAAGGTGATATTGACACTGCCCAAATAATTTTTAGCACTTCTTCTCTTAAATTAATTATTTAAATGGACTATTCTTTCCTTTTCTATTTTTAATGGATCTTAAAATACGAAGCATGCCCATTATTGATTCAAACACACATGGAAAGTACAACAAATTTACATAAAACCTATTAATAAGATAAGATATGGTCTTATTAATCTTCTCATCTCTTTTAAGGGTGTGAAAAGTGAGAGGTCTCATGTTCGAATTTTCGAAATCATAAAGAGTTATATCAATTTGGAGAGAGATGTTAAAGGGGAGAGTTATTATCTATTGTGTAGTTTGCAATGTTATTTCGACCCATATAACCTTCCTAATATAAAATAAAAAAAAAAAAAATTACTTATAACCTTTTCTCTAATAAAAAGGGAAAAAATCACACCTACATCCTAAAAAATAAAAAACGTTAGTGTTCAACCTTACAAAAATATAATTGAAATTCTTTGTTTAACCATTTCTAGTTTTCTACTATAGTTTTGTTTCTTCTGCAAATTATTATTATATTTTCTAAGCTTTCTTCTCTTAATATTATTTCAATCCTGCTTATAAAAAGAAAATAAATAAATCAGGTCATCTAAATTTTTCTCTATTTTTTTTAATGGCAATAAAAGACTACTGGCCTAAGAACACAACACTGAAAACCAAAAACCTCATCCAAGGGACTACTAGGATTAGATAAGATATCATACAATTTAATTATATTATTGTGCCTTATATTTCCCAAATTATCAACTTCAATTTCCAATTCTTTGCCTAAAAGCAACCTATTTTCTGAATCAGAATTTTCTCTCCTCATGTTCAAAAGCCTAATTTGTTGTAACAATATATTTGTTGCTTAATTCAATTATGTACAGTGTCTGATACCATATATTTATGTTATCAAAACTAATTTAACAAAAGGTCTTTATATCATGTGGAAAAGAATGAAGAAAACATGGTTTGATCATGTTTCAAATGAACCTATTATTACTAAGTTTGCATATAAGAAGTAAGAAAACTCCAACTATAATGGTAACTATTGAAGCTTACCATTGTTGAGACTATCTAAATAAGAGAGAGGGCCATGGATTTTTGGAATTTTTGGAAATTTGATCGTTGCCATGTAGATTTCCAAGATTCAAAAGCTTGAATCAATCATTTTAATTTGTTGTTAATCATTGTGACAAATTTTTACTCATAAGAGGCCAAGAAATTATTTTTTTCCCACCAGAGTTGAATATTTCATTTTAATGTTTTCGATTTGTGGGGGATGAATATGTGATTGTTCCCCTTTAATGGAGTAAAAAAAAAAGATTTGCTATGTTCTTTATGTGTTGTGCGTGAATCAATGAAAGGGCAAACTTAATATTATAAGATTTATATAAAATAGAAAAATGATAAAATAGTCTATTTATACAATAAATTTAAAAAGAAGAGTCCTAACAACTATTTAAGGAGTGTCAATATCATCAACATGAATTTTTCTATGAGTGATTCTATTTGTCTTTTTGTATTGAATCTCATCAACATGGTAGACTAATTGTAAATTTTTCTTCTCAAAACAAGAACATGATGACATAATTAAAGGGGAAACAGGGATTTTATTTTTCTTTCCCTGATAAATCTAAGTCAAGCTTGATATTGCTTTTTTATTTTTTATTTTTTCCCCTTTTCAAATGGCAATGTATTTATAAATTTAAAAGTACGTTCAATTTTTAATTTAAATTTTGAAACCAGTTAATCATTTTAATATATATATGTAAATTCCTTTTTTTTTTTTTTTTTTCTTACAATCCTCAAAATAATTACATTTCTCTCGGAATTTAATGTAATTTTCTAACAACCGTTGTAAATTTGCAATTGAATGTGAAACGCACCTCAAATTGTCAAATTTTCGTTGCCCATTATGAATTATGATTTATGAACAACAAGGCTGCAAAAGTCAATAACAAGGCTGCAAAAGTCTCGCATATCTCTTTTACATCCCTAACTTTCGCAGCCTTCCATATATGCTCACTTTTTTTTTTTTAAATCTTTTTATTTAGTCTCAAAAAATATACATAATTAATAAATTGGTCTTTATTTTTTGAAATATAATTTAATGACCATTGATTTTAGATACGAAGGTCTAACAATCTATCAGAGAAAAAAGAAAAGAATGAAATTTCTTCTTCATCTCCTTCCCACTTTATGAGGTGGAAATTACCTCATTTCAAAAATGAAAAGCCATGGTATGAAAATTAAGAGTAGGACATATAGACGAAGAAATAAAACATCAGGAAATCCTCATAATTGATCAAGCAGGAAGCCTTCGATATCTAAGTTAGTAGGTTTGAAGATAAAGGAACCTGAAAGAAAAATAATTGGTCTATTCCTGATTTTTATAGAGAGTTTTTAGTGATAGTCAGCTTACTTACATGAGTGAGTAATCTTCCCTTTCATAGTAGTTCAACTAGGCCGGTAAATGAGAATAAGCGAATAGGTGGCAACATCCTAATGACAAAGATGAGAGGAGAAATTTGAATTGATGGGACAAATAGTCTTTATTGTGTTAGTTTTCTAACACCATGCATGTACTTGAGTATTGTGAAATGGTGACATCTTTGGTGTTTCATGCTCACCACCTTATTCTGACATGAGTCACCTTTTTTTAGGGTGAAAGCACCATTAGAGCTGTTCGTCTTGAAAGAGCCCAACGAGCTACTTGTATTCGAGCTGGAAGATCTTTGTAAGGGATTCAAACTGTTTAGAGCTCGAATTCGAGCTGCTCCGTCATCAAGCTACTTGGAGCTCGCAAGTCCGTTCAGGCCAACTGGGAGCCTTACCAGTTAATGAGCTTAAGGGTCAGGCCTATTTGCCATGCAGACGAGATACTTCATTTGTGGACTACTTCTATTTTAGCCCAATATGAGTTGGTTATTTTTATCCTGCATCACCACCTTTTGTGAATAGTCGAGATATTGATGAATATACAGAAATGCATTTAAATAAGCGATTTTATTCTATATGTATTCGTTCTATTTGAAAAAATAAAGAATCCAAAAAATAGATCTTTCTTTTAGTGTTTAAATCTTTCTTAGAATGATCAATGTATAATATTTCAAATCCTCATTCATAATAGAATCAAAATGATCCTTGCATTAATAAGAAGATTATGAATGGCAATGGCACGGGGATACATTCCCCATCCCTATCTCCGCCCCACAAATGGGGATAGATTTGTCCTCGTTCCTATCCCTCCAGGGATCCCCGTTCCCTTGGGGATCCCATGGATTTTTGACTTTTTTTTTAATTATAAAAAAGCAATATTTATTTCTAATTTTTTTTTTTATCAATTATTCTTTTAAAAACCTCTAGAAGTAGAATAATTTAGAATTTGTAGCCTTTTCCTATAATTGATCTAACTTATAATCAAGAATATGTATATAGGTTAGGCAAGTTATTGAAATTGAGATTGACAAAACTTAGGAAAAGGAAGAATTAAAAATCAAAAAGTAGAAAAAAAGAAAATAAACACCTTCTTACTAGCAAGTGACGATTTAAACTAAGGCAGCCATAAATAAGGTCATAGTTTTTATTTTTGCTCTTTCTATTTAGGTTTGTGAGAGTTATATATAATTGTTGTTCTTTATTTAGAATTAAGATATGAAATAATATAACAATTAAGGTTATCATATTTTTATAGGGTGGTGATATTGCCGGAGCAAAGAAAATTTTAAAATTTTATGTTGACAAATTTGCCATTTCAATTAATTAAGTTACCTTGGCAAAAAAATAAATAAATAAAATTAATTGAGTTAAATTTTTTCTTTTCTTTACATAAATGTTTATATTTCCTTTTGTTAAGTATTAAACTGACAAAATTACTTTTATTTTCTTTTCATATATATATTTTCTTTCTTAAAACATATTTTTTTAGTCTTTTATTATCCAACTTATTTAGACTTTTATAATTAAATTATTAATATATGAAAATATTTATGAGATGAATCATTATTTATTTAAATTCATTTGATGAGATTGGAAAATTCTAATTTATTTTTTTAAAAAAAAAATCATATAGTGATATATTAAATATTATAATAATAAGAATTAATCTAAAAAGTACATATTATATCAATTTATACATAAAAGGTCATTTTTTTTTTTTTTTACATAATGAGATATGGTGATATTATTGAATTGAAGATATAAATGGATATAAATTTATATTACTTTAATGTTGCGTTTATATGTATGGATTTGGATTTGAAATTTAGATTTCAAATATTATATTTTAAATTTATGATTTGAAATCTATAAATTTATAAATCTCTTATTTGGGGAGTGTAAAAAATTTGAAATTTTAGATTTTAAATTAAAAAAAAAAAGATTTTAGGTTAAAGATAGAGAGAATAGATTTGAAATAACTAGGTAAAAAAGATAATTTAAAATATTAAGTTTTTGAACTTGGTAGATTTTATTAGATATTTAAATCAAATCAAAATCCACTTAATATTAATAATCCAAACAAGAGATTTGACCCAAATCCAAATCCAAGATTCAAATCATTATCATCCAAATAGACAATAAATTCAAATTGATATTATTTATATAAAATAGACCATATGACAATGATTTTGGATAATAATTTAATTTTTCATAAGTTTGATACATAAAAAAAAAAATGAAGCGCCTATTTAATAGTAAAATTTTTTGTTAACAGTCCATAAGTGTGAAAAAAAAAAAGTTATTTTTTTTAATTGATTAAATAAAGTAAAATAATTATTTATGGAAATAAAGAAAAGGAAATTTTTAACTCAATTAATTGAAAGGACAAATTTATCAATTTAGAGTTTTAAAATTTTCCTTACTCTGCCCCTATCAATTATGGCTCTGACAATAACGTCACTTATTTTTATATTAGAACATATATGTAATTTTTAATTATAAATAAAGATATTAAAAAATTTCATATTTTCGAATATCCGCAAGATCGAGGTCGAGATCCCTGCAGAGTGAGAAAAATATTCTCCATCCCCATCTCATATCCATAAATGGAGAATAAATTTCTCATCTCTATTCTCATGAGGATGAAAATTGAGGATTCCTAATCCCTATCTCTCTGTCATCTCTACAAAAGATCATTTCAATTGCGTAAAATTATTCCTTTACGAAATTAAATATTATGGAATTATATTGAATATATGACTATTTTATGGAATTATATTAAATATTTGACTATATATTCCACCTTCCATATTTGCTCACTGTTTTTATTTTATAAATCTTTTTATTTAATCTCTCAAATAAAACAAAACTTGATTCGTGTAAATTATGCCTTTCATATATGTTAATGATTAATAATTAATAAGTTGGCCTAAATTTTTTGAAATATAATCTAAATGACTACTGTTTTTATAAGGTGGACTTGTGATGATCGAGTGACTAATTTTTCAAGTATTAATTAGGGAATATAAATTCTGTCATTAATTTAGTCAAATAAATGTTGAATGTTTATAAGTTTAAATCTTGCCCGTTAATCTCACTTTTTGCCATATCCACCATGAAGAAGCATCAAACAATTATAATGTAATGTGGGATACTTTTGAATTGTAATTAATTCCATAACTTTGTCCATTTTATAGGGAGCAAGAATTACAAGTCCCGGAGTTTCTTTTAAATACTCTATATATGAATGCATTAGTCTTTCTCAAAAGCATTTAAAGGGGACTTCCTCTCCTCCAATTTTATGAGTCAACAGGCCACCCAATCTATCATTGAAGTTTCTTCCTCATGCTAGTGGACAATCAATCCAACCTTTTCTTTTTTTATTTTTCTGCTATTGCACAAATTTTTTAAATATAATACTATATGATATTGCTCTTCACCTATTTTTTGTTGACAGATCAGCACCAGTTAAATCAGACATCTCAACTCTTATAAACTTTTTTTTTTTTTTTTTTTTTTTAAAGTCTACAATAAAAAATAATAATTTAAAAAAAAAAAAAGGACAAAAACTATATTTATTCTATTTAATTATTACACATAATAATGTGATTAGAGATAAGGATTTGAGTAAGACTTATATATTCAAATTAATTATAATCCTCTTCTTAGCAAAAAAAAAAAAAAAACTCTTTCCTTACAAAAAATAAGTATAACAATAAATAATAGCACAATCATTCATAACGGATATCATATTTTCTTTTAAGTTATTGATGAAATGACACCAGCACCAGCTAGCACAATTATTTTTCTTTTAATTTCATAATAATTCAAGAACAATAATAATATTAGAAAATCTATAATTTATATAGTTTGGTACGCAAGTCCATAAGATATCAAAAAATATATATATATATATATGATTTGAAAGATTGACTAAGCTCAACATACTCTCAATAATAGGTCGTTGATGGAGCTGGACCAGTTACCTCTGGTAAAAGCAGTACTACCTGATTTGTATAAGATTATAATATATATATATATTATCTACTGCCATGCATTAGACCTTTTAATTGTTGATAGCAACATCAAGTTCTGTTTTTGTTTGAGATTGGAGAGTGAGACCAAACATGAAAAGACAGAAAAAAATGAGTCCCCCCATTTGAATATTCTATGAATATCTCGTGAACTGTTTTTATTTGCATTTCTTTATTATCTTTGACTGTTTGTTAGGTGAATTAAATTATTCATATCAAATTACTAATTATTAATGTTGATTTAATATACTTATTCATTAATTAATCAGATAATTAACTATTATATTCATTTTATGAGTAGTTATTATTTAATATAAAAAAAATATAATTAGACAATTTTAATATGAAGACTAAATTCATCATTTTTAATATGGTTGGAAAAAAAAAAAAAAAAAAAAAAAAAAGTTAAAAGAGTGAGGGAGTTGCTTTCTTAGAAGGTAGGAAGGTAAATCTCTTCACGGGTCGTTAATTTTCAGATTATGTGGGCTTTTTGTCAATGGGCCTACCAACCATATATGGTTGTTCTTTTAGAATTTCAAATTTCAAATATACAGCGCAGGCATTTTGTTTGTCTTCATTGTATTTTGTATATGAATGAATGAAGAATTGTATCATAAAAACACGTTGGAATTGTATCATATCCATATTTCATATACTAATTTAAAAAATAAAAAAAAAAGGTGGCGTTTCCGATGAAAACAAAAAATAAATAAATAAAACATTAACATTTAAAATTTTTAAGTGGTGAATCGAATTAAATTTTAATTTGATTTAATTTTTATAAAAAAAAATTCGGTTTGAACTGAACCGATCGAAATTTTAATATATATATATATATATAATAATTTTAGTATATATGTATAATATATTATTAATATATATATATATATATATATATATATATATATATATATATAAAGAAAAAGAAAAAGAAACAATCAAATCGAATCAAACCAAGCCAAACTGAATTTTTTCAGTTGGATTCAATTCTATAAAAATTTTAATTTCAATTCAGTTTAGATAAATTATAAGTTTAATTATTTCAATTCAGTTCGATTTAATTTTAAATTGAACCGACCGTCCTAGTTTGATGAATTATTCAAGTCCATAGAAAAAAGATGTTGTAGGCCCAATTTGCCGGAGAACTTCTTGCCAAGCAGGCCCATCATCAAAAGGCCTAGCAAATTAACAAAAAGGGCAAAAACAGTTTCAACAAACAAAAGATTTTAAAAAATATATCAAATTTTTTTTTTTTAATATATATACACACAAATTCACATAAGAACATGAAAATGACACGTGCACACATTAAAACTATGACAATTTTAAAAAGGCACGCTAATCTTATATTTCATACACACATTTTATATTATCGATGTGGGAGGTCGAAACTCCAACCCACTCTCCATTAGTCCATCCACGAGAGGATGTACTCCCGTGAATGTGAAACATACACACAGCACATACAATACATATATATGTGTTTTTTTTAAAAATATATATACACACAAACACATACAGAGACAGAAAAAAATACAATACATATATATGTGTTTTTTTTAAAAATATATATACACACAAACACATACAGAGACAGAAAAAAAATATATACACACCTCAAAATTATAACAATAACAATTTTAAAAAAGCACGCTAACCCTTATATGATATACCTCCTACACATACTTTACACTGATGTATGAGGCGAAGCCCAAAATATATCATTTATATAGCGACTTTTTTAAAATACTTTTTATTGTTTTATTTTTACGTTTCATCACTTTGGCAAAAAAAAAAAAAAAATTTACGTTTCTTCATTTTTTAGTCCAATATTGCAATATCCAAATTAAGTTTTGCTGCAACTTCAACATAGGTTTTGCAGTACCCAAAGTTGAGCTTGAGCAGTTTCGGCAGGCGAGATTCTCTTT
>CATKHJ010050948.1:0-11077 GCA_949750685.1 Vernicia montana
CAAACCGAGCACTATACACACAACATGAACAAATGCATCGATTCATTCCCATTATGATTACTATCATGCACTATATATAGAATACATATATTCTATATCATTTCATAGCTCAAATGGGCTATGGATATCTCAGGTATTACATAAATGAACATAGGGTTCATCTTCGCTTGAACGAACACAGGGTTTGAGTATGCCCTCACTCGTACAAACCCAGAATTTGAGTTTGTCTAAATGAATACATAAGACTATACAAAAAGATAGCCAAGACCAAGAACGAGGACATGAAAATGAAAATAAACCAAAAAGAAGCAAAAGAGCAAGAGTAAAAAAATCTTTTGGTCTTGATTTTCTAACTTATCTACTCAAAGCTGAGCCACAAACTTATGAAGAAGCAGTGAGCTCTTCGGAAGGTCCTTTGTGGAAAGAGGCCATTAAAAGTGAAGTTGATTCCATCATGCAAAATCATACATGAGAATTAGTGGATTTACCTCTATGATGTAAACCACTAGGACCCAAATGGATCTTCAAAAGAAAAAATGAAAGCATATTGGTTCAATTACAAGTATAAGGCTAGGCTTGTAATTAAAGGTTACAAACAAAAGGAAGGCCTAGATTAGTTTGACACATATTCTCTTGTAACAAGGATAAATTCTATTAGGATGATAATTGTTATAGCTACATTGCATAATCTTGAAATACATCAAATGTGTCACATCCCACTTTCAGGATGGGCGGTTCTAGGGCATGGGTAGGCCTAAGGCCACTGAAAACCCGTAAAACCCAATCATATTAAGAAACCAGTACAATTCCGGCAGCAAGCCGACAGTACACATAACTTCCCCATAATACGAAACTTGCAAGACAAATTACACTTATAATAATTTTTCTCCCTTATATCCTCATTTTCATAGCCAATACAAATCCTCCCAATATTTTTCCTCATATATAAATATTTATTTTCAAGGTCATTCTCACACATCAATATTTAACTATACTTTTATACAAAATAATCTATTAAGTCATTCACTAGCATCATTATATATTTTAGATAATTTACAACACTAACTTATGATTCTTAGGTACCATGGAGCATATAGATATTACACTAATTTAATTTTATTTACATATGTTGTCTTACAACTAAGTATACAATCATCAAAATACATTATCCTTTCCTTACATTGATCTTTAGCATCAAGTGAATAATAAAATTTGAACTACACTGATAAACCTCTATTCCTATAAAAAAAAAATAAGGGAAGGGTAGTGAGTAAAACTCAGTGAATGCATTCTAAACAACTATGCATATGGGTCGGTTCACTCGATTCACTACAATTTGGTTTTCACAATAAAATCAAGGATTCAATATATATATATATATATATATATATATAACAATGATGATGCTATTAAGAACGGTAGCAATGAAGGCAATATCAAAAACACTTGCACTATGATTCAGTAGAAAGAATGACAATATTAAGAACGATAACAATGAAGATAATATCGATATCACTGGCACTAGGGTTCAATAGCAAGAATAACAATATCAATAATACTGGAACTAAGGTTCAATAGAAAGAATGGTAATATTAAGTACGATAATAATGAAGGCAATATCGATATCACTGGCACTAGGGTTCAGCAGAAATCTGAATTCACTAGATGAGTGCGAAATTTATCAACACTACACTAGTGGCAGAGGCTCTTCTTTTGGAGCAATACCATAATGTAAGATTAGCTAGACCTTACGGCTAGGGCATTCAAATCCCCTCCTAGCAAGGGTCACTTCATTGTGCACAAAGCCCAGTGTTTCTCACACCGAAAAAAGGGGATCTCTGCATTAAGGACAATAGCACTGTACCATTTTTGGTACTTCAAAGAATGTTCAATTAACACTTAGAAAGGTTTAATTTACTAATAGATATGAAAATATATATAGGAAAAATCAATGGAACACTATAACAAATAGGATTCTCTAGGAATCCGGGCAATGTATAAGTATCACTATCAATTCAATTCAGATATGGATTTAACACAATTTAAGAATAGGTTCAATGTTAATGTTCAAGACACAAGTAATTTATGTTTCAATTACAATGTGGACGATTCGATTAAGAAAGTAATGATGGCAATTTCCATGTACGTAAAAGCATAGAATACACTTACTTGTTTGCACTTGTCTTTACTAACTTTCATTCAATTACTCTATGTAAGGATTGCATTCCTCCTCAGAATTCTCTACACATAATACATGTACTCAATAAGTTCAATTGGCATAAGCAAGTTCATTAAAACATTAAAGTTTAAAACATGTTTATAGGATCCTTTCATGACCCAGCCCTACTATTTTTGCATTTCTTTAGCTACACTACTCCAAATGGAAAAATTTGTTTTCTATATGAAATTAGACTTATAAGGATACATTTCCTTAGTTTTGATATTAACTTGGTTCTGCCTCTAAAGTCGTCCAACTTAAGGGTTAATATCAGAAATTTTGCTAGTCTAGATACCTATCAAAGCATAGTAATTTTCATATATCTCCAAATATACTTGGAGTTTTGATCTAAAATTTATATATCATCTAGAAAACATATCAAGGTTCATTTCTTATGTTTTAGTCATCTTTAAATTCCTATCCTAAAATACTCAAAACTGGCCTCCAACTTTCTGACATCTCAGGGTAGTCTGCAGGAAGTAGTTTCATTCTCCTTCCCATATCTCCAAAAATAACAAGAATTAGCTTAAACTTCCTTCTAGAGAAATAAACTATTAAATCAATATACAATTTTTATGTTTTGACTTTCTTCAAATTAGTGTTCCTTGGTGTTCAATTTCCCCTCTCAATTTCCTGAACTTCCAAACCCTCAAATCTGTCTACTTTAGTTTCTTGCTTTTTCCACTCTTTTCTTCTACTTCTTACTTCTTTCTACCAAAATCACTTCAATTAAGTCTTTTTCACTTATCAATTCATCTTTTTTCAACTTCAAAATCTCATTTCTCCACTCCCAATTCAATCAACATAACCACACAATCAATACACAACACACACACACACATATATATATACACATAGATAAAGAAAAAATTTACAAATCTTACCTAGGTTTCTCCTTTCCTTCTTCACTTCTTCTCCTTTTCTTCTTCTTTTTCTTTTTTTTTCTTCTTCTTCTTCTTCTTTTCTCTTACTCTTTCTTTCTTTCTCTCTTCCTTTCCTTAGATGAGTTTTTGAGAAGTTAATAAAAAGATGAGCTTATCTTACTTATATTTTGCCTTTTCTTTTTCTTTTATTTTATTCACTTGCAATTTTGGACAATCTTCCCACCATTTATTTCTTCTCATGGCCGGCCCATTGACCCATGTTATTTCATTTCATTTTATTTTTTTTACTTAGTCAAAATAATAATTATCATTTTAAAGAAAATTACACTTTTGCCCTTTTTGCCTACAATTTTACTACTCTTTCTAGTTTTAGTCTAAAATTATTTTTAATCTAATTTTTAGGGTTCTAGTATCCTAATTAACCTTCCCTTATCTAATTTCCTCAATCTGGATTTTATTAAAAAAAATCCCAAAATCAAAATCCGATAGTTTCCTGATTTGCATACCGATTTCACTTAGGTATTTTCTATGCTCATCTCTAATTCAATTTTTACATTCCATCACTTCTAATGTCCTCATATTTATATAAATTCTCCAAATAAAATCTAGAAATCCTTTCTGAAAACGGAATTTGTCGATCTTGCACTTAACACATCAATTTTCCAAACTCGTATACTTTTTAGGGTTTCAATTCCTAACTTGCTTTTTTTCCTTCATACATTTTTCATTTCACTTGTTTCCATGTCAAATATTGCTCCTCTAATGCTGTCACGACCTGACTTTCGAGCCGCGATGATCCTAGGGCATGCGTAGGCTTAAGATCACCGAAAACCCCTAGGAACCTTACTAATCAATCATCTAACAATATCATATCATCCAATCACATACAAGCTCCAAAGATCTAAACCAGACAACCATGCTAATCCATATACATCCATAATATTCATAGTTCCATTATACTATTATCTTACAATAGCTTAATGCTTTAAAAGCCCAAAAGAATACCACTAATATATATACCATGAAGCATCTAAGTTTGAATCATCATTTATACAAAATAAATAATGAGAAGTGAGTTTTACATTAATTACTTAAGTTTCCGAGGGATGGAGAAGAAGAATGCCTTGGAAACTTAACCGATAAACTATAGCTCACTTGAAAAATGGAATCACTAATGAGATAAAGCAGTGAGTAAAAATTATACTACCATAACTTGTGAAGCTTGGTGATTCAAAGTTGGTTTACAATAACAGTTCATGGTTCATCAATCAAATACAATTACCAATCGGTTCAATAATAACAAACGATTGGGTTCAATAATAATAAGTAATAGGTTCAATAACAATAAGCAATAGGTTCAATATCAATAATCAAATGGTTCAAATACATTAACCAATCATTTCAATAACATCAATTGATTGGTGGCAATAACAATAACATATCATGTTCAACAGAATCATATCAGTATAGTAAGAGTATCAAGTAACTATGTCTTAACGTTCTCCATATAAAATGGCATTATGCTCAAAGGCATTACTGAGAACTAAGGTATAGAACTCACTCATCATATCAAATAAAAGTAGAGGCTCATCTTATTGGAGCATACCTTCAACTATATGTAAGATTGATTAGATCTCACGGCTAAGGCAACAAGCCCTCCCTAGCCAAGGCATGGATACTTTACTCTATCCACCGGACTACACTGTGCATAATGCCTGATGTTTTATCCCACATCAGAATAAGGGATTTCTGCTTTCGGTTCATAATCATATAAAGGTATACAATAAACATAGATTATCAATGGATCAATAATCATGGTATCAATTCAATATCAAGGAGAATTATCAATTGGGATCATATATACAATAAAATGGGATATCACAAAGGATAATTCGAATAACATTTATCAATAAACAATTGGTGGTCATGAAAGAATTAGGCTTTTTATGCCTTAGGATTCAAACACAACCATAATAGTATAATAATCACTCACCTTAACAATGTAATTTCCAAAATAACTTGATATCACTCTTCACAATAAGCATAGGTGATGGACATCTCCACAATCACCTTCTCCTCTTGGATCTCTATAAGAATCTATAATAAACCCAAATAGAAAATGCCAATAATTCAATTCCTTCCAATTATTACTCATTTTGGTCTTATACATATATCAATCTAATATGCTACTTATTGAAATGAAGCATGTTGAAGTCTGTCACATGGTCCATCACACGATCATGTGACTGCCCGTGTGACAAAGGGAATTTTATACAAAATCTAAAAAGCTTATCACACGCCCAAGCACACAGTCGTGTGTCTTCACGTGTGACGATGGAAATTTTATACAGAATCCATAAAGCTTGTCACACGCCCAAGCACACAGTCATGTGTCTGCACATGTGATGATGGAAATTTTATACAAAATCTATAAAGTTTGTCACATGCCCAAGCACACGGTTGTGTGTCTACACGTGTGACGATTCTGGGTAGGATATTAAAGAAAAATCACCAGATAGCTTGAAAAGGGAAATTCAACCATTTCTTTCCCAAAACTAAATCACTTCCTATATCATGCAATAGACCCATAAGTTAACTCATTTAATCAATCAAAATATAAAATATTCTAAAAACCCACTTGATCAAACCCATTATCATCAAAATGAGAAAGTTTGAAATCCTTTTTGGAATTTCATCTCCACACACTCAACACACCTAGATCATGTTTACAAATCATTATCTAATAGCATTTTCATTAAAGAATTTTTCTTTCAAGAAACCCATTTAGATTAACCAAAAGAAAGGAAGAAGAAGAAGGAGAAGAAATCTCTTTCAATACTTCAAGAAATCACTCATGATATATACTTAGAATAAGGAATGGACATTGGTTTATGAAGATCTTACCTTGGAGTGGACTGATTTTTAGTGATTGAGGCTTGGCTAAACCACCTAGAGAGAAAGAAGAGAAAAAAGTTTTTCTTGGATAGCTTTTCTTTTGATGAATGAAGAAGTGATAGAAAATGGTGATTGTCTTAAATGAAAATGGATGGTTGAGATCAAATCATGAAAAATGGATGGCTAGCTTTGGATGGATTCCAAGGGAAGTTTGGCAAATTTAAATTAAATTTTCTTTTTCTAGAAAATAAGGTGATGGCAATTGACTAGGTTCAATGAATATAGTTTAGGGAATAAAATATTGTGTTAGTGGAAAGTGAGACCCACTTTCCACTATCTCAATTCTGAAAAAATATTATTACATACAATTAACAATTTTTCTTCCATTTTTAAGCCATGGCCGACCATCACATAGGTGAGGTGAACCCCACACTAAATTCACATACACATGCATAATAATTTCCATTTTGACAGTTCTAATAAAATGACCATTTTGCCCTTTTTATGATATGTTACCATACTCATTTACCAATACATATATTCAAACATATTCAATTCAACATATATACACATGAATATCATAATCAATACAAAATAAAATTCAAAATTTTATTGAGCACGATTAACTACTCCGAGGACCACTTTCGGCTCTATTGGTCCAATTACCATTCGATTTTCCATTTCTATGTTGTTATGACTATTATTTATGAATCACATGAGCATGGGGTATTACATTCTACCCTCCTTAAGAAAGTTCATCCTTATTTTAAGGAACTCTACTTACTGAATTTGTCGTTGCAATATATTTCCATTACTTCCTCGATTGCATTTTTTTTTCAATGTCTTACTCTTGTCGCTAAACTTTGATCATAGCGGTTGCTTGATCTCAATATTTCTTTACTATTCTTCTCCATATGCTAAGTGAGACATTGGGTCAATTTGTTCCACTGCTGAGACAGAATTAGCCTGTAGCATATCTCTCTCTATTCTGGTTTGAATTTCAAAAGTTTAACAAATCAAAAGGACAATATATTCTTATTATCCCTTTAACATTAATCACTTGTTTTATCTAGTAGTTTTTGAGATTATTATTTTCTTCCGTATAATGCTTTACAAGTAATCATTCCAATATAAGAATGATAGCTATTATCATGGTTATATTTAAGCAAAACGATTACTTGTTTCAATTTCTTTTAAAATTTTGACTTCTTATTCATAGTGTGCTCCTTCTAAAGTTTGAACAATCCTTTCACTCTCCGTTGCCGTACTAGGTATTTGTCATAAATACTATTATTTTCATTTACTCTTTTATTATCTTCAATAAACTTCTCATATCGTACTATTCTCCTTCTCAGAAATTATATCTTACAAGATATAAGTCACTTTATTGAGACTCATGCAAAGGTGAAAATATCCTTAATACCCTTGTCTTCTTGAACTATTTAAGGGACTCAACTGTAATCATTTCTTAATGGTCAACTTATTAACGTGAAAGTATACTATTGCATATTTAAAAGACAGGTCATGACTTGCTTTTCCTCTGATCACTTCTGAATCAATTTCAGCCTTCTCAAGCATATACAAACGAACAGTTTTCTACCTTGGGTAGAGAAATCATCTGTAGTTGTACAGCCAGTTACATCAATTGTAGTTATCTCCTAGTCATGGCAAACGACTCTCTTCAGATTGACCAATTTCTCTAGAGAGAGTCTTTTTGTTGTGTACTCATTTACTCTCTCGGAGAAAGTCGATCAAATCGCTATAAATTGAGGAGGAATATTTCAACAACCTCACAATTAGATTTCTTACTTCCTTTCAAAGTTTTAAGATTTCATCTTACTTTTTCAACTAGTTCTTTACTTTATTCACTTCAGTTTCATGGCATTCTCTGCATCGTCTTCTTCTAGACTTGATCTTTTTTTTCTATAATAGCCTTCCTCTTGAACTTTGAGCCAACATTACTCAGAGAACTCTGCATGGCTTAGCCATTAAAGAAATATTTAAATATGAGTCTCTCCTCATTCGAAAACATGGACCTCAATTTATTCGAGAGCTAGCAATTCATCCTGAGTATCATTTCCTTATAATTTATGCTTTCATGGACTTCACCATGGATTCGTTTTGGTAGTGACCAAAGGAATTTCTTTATTTTCTGTGGTACTTTCTTCATGATGTGGAAGTTCAACCTTTTCATTTACTCAAATACATTACTCATTTGCAGGGTAATAGTAAAGCTAATCCTCATTTAGTCACTTTCTTACAATGGTTCAAACCTCTTGAACAATAGGGGGACTTCCTCTTTTTAGAAATCAGAGGTATGAACCGTACAATAATTCCAACTCTCCAATCTATAGTGGTTTTCCACCGCCCTTACGCAGCTATGAATGACCACAGTTCAAAAACTCACTGATTGTGTGTTCTCAAGTCTCTGTTTACAAATCTTACTCCTTCTCGCTCTGTAAAGGTTTATTTGACCATTATGGTGAGTTTACTAGTTTTGAACACTTCATATGTGGTAAAAACAATGTTACTCCACGTGAGTTGTGGCCTCCTAAAGATGCTGATGCCCCTTAGTGGGCATTTCCTGCTGATTATTGCAAGAAGATTCATGCCGATAAGAAAATTTGGGAGGAAAATCATCTCGAGGGTTTTCGTCCAAAGGATGAATTCCAGACTATAATGTTAACTGATGATAAGTTTGATCCTTCTCATCACCTTTGGACTCATCTTGTGGATGACTCCCAAGATCCTTATAACTTTGAAGAAACGGTTGATCAAGGCCTTTATGATGATGATGAAGTGATGAACTTATCTCCATCTCATGAGCCTATCAAGAAATAGTGGTTTTAAATACTTACTATTGTCGTAGTAGAGTGGTCTCACTCTAAGACTTTCAAATTAAATAGGTTAAGTAATCGATGTTAATATCTTTTCTTTAATTTCGTTGTTGATTTCTTTTCTTTGAAACTTTGTTGTGACTTCATTTGAGGTTGTCAAAAGGGTAGAGAACGGGACTAGAGACACTGCCTTCACGTGTGATGAAGTAAAAATCTCGTGGTTTGTTTCGTTTCATATTGAAATCATTCTTAGTGCCTTAACTGTCATTCATTTACTCATACGTGTCCTGTACGCTCCTGTTAGCGTGATAGATTCTACAAACTCTCTTCGGACTTAAAGTTTCACTACATAGTTCATTTCATATTTCTCATCCTGGCTTAACTTATCTATCTGAAATCATAATTTTGATCAATTCACTATTGTCTTATGCAAAAATGATCAATTCTGACTATTTCCAATTCCTTCATCTCTTTAACCATTAATAATTTTAGTATTTGTTGATTTGGATTTAGTTCATCTATTCCATCCATTTAGTTTAGTACTATAGCTTTCCCCTTATTTGCCCTTATTTTAATCTCATCTTTATCCAACAAAATCTTTTATTCACACTAGTTCATTAGTTACACTGTAGTTTCACTGTCTTTGTAATTCTCCTTACTTTATCGTTCCATACACTTTTCATTTAAGTGCTTTCCTTATCACTTAATCCTGTCTCATTTACTCCTTCAAAATTACATTCTATATTTATCTTTCTTATAGTGTCTACTCTTACTTATTGACTTATGCCTGATCGTTAATTCATCCTCAATGTTGGTTATTTCGTTATTCTAATAAGTAGGTTTCACTAGCATTTACACATATTCCTTTTTGTACTATGTTCTCTTCATCATTTATGTCCTTGAAATTCTGACTCTTAGCGTCACTTAATGACACTCTCTATTTCATTATCGCACTTATTTCATTCATTCTTTCTCTTTACTTTCCTTTCTAAGAATTTACAAAGTCTAACAAGAATTCCTCATATCTTTCCTTTATTCATTTTCGTTATCGTATTACAACTAATTTTATATGTTCCTCTTAGGGTAGTGTGATAGCTTATTCGTTATCAATCAGTTACTTCTTCGGGGATGTTAATCTGCATTCCTCGTTTAATTCTCACTCGATATCTGCATAAGTAGTAGTAAAATCTTTGCCTTTCTCCTTGTTGGTGTAGTCACTGGGGAGTACACAGTATATGGCATACAATGCCTTTCTCGTTTCATTTGTCGATCCTTGGCTTTGATTCATGTAGTTCTCGTCTCATCGCTTCTATATTCTTCAATAGTCTTTACATCTTTTTCTTTCTGAATTTGTCGCTTAATCCTAAGCGATTCTAATAGGTGATCTCATATTAACATATCATATAAGATAACACTCGTTTTACACTCCCATCACGATGAGATGGTTTGCCTTAGGGATGTCTTCATCCTAAACAATGCAAGAATTTTCACATGTAAAAACAATTTACACATTTCTATTGTTATTCACATCACACGATTCCTTTCACAAACAATGGACACACTGATGTCTTTATCAATGTTCAACAATTTAGCTTTACAAGAATTCCTTTTTAACAATACACATTCCTTTCTTTATCACAGGAGTGATCGTTAATGGATCGGCCTCATTTTCAATTTATCACTTTACTTTCACTTTGCATTTCAATTCACAAGTATCATTTAGGGTACATTCAGGGTTTCAATCACATAATCATTCACACTAGTATGTTTACGCATACTAGTTCTATCATATTCACAACACACTTACATCATACTAGATGATGAGAAATTCAATTACATATGGATAACGCGGAACTATCCTAATGATGGACTATAATTGACAATTAAGAATCATATGCTCCATGGTTCAACTTATATACTATGACTATTAGATTAATGTGTCAATATTAGACTTTAAATTTGCTCTGATACTGTCACGACCCGACCCGGCTTACCGAATCGCGACGGTCCTAGGGCATGGGTAGGCGTAAGGCCACCGAAAACCCGTAGAACCCAATGCTAATCTATAACCAAACATGCACATACGATTCCCGGATCAAAATCCCCAACATAACACTATAACACTCCATAACATACATTAAAGGAATTCCATTGACCATAAAGGAATATGCCATACATTACATTCCCAAATTGAATACATAATCCAATCATCATATACATTATCACAATAACCATGGAACTCT
>CATKHJ010050962.1:0-44014 GCA_949750685.1 Vernicia montana
TAATAATGAAAGAAATTTAATTTTTTGGTGTTAAAAAAACTTTTACAATTATTTTATTCTAAAAACTTAAATTTATTTTATAATATATTTAAAATTGTTAATAAATATAGAAGTATTTGGAGATGAGTTAAGCACAATTACTATAAATATATTTAGATAGAAAATTATTAATAATTAGTGTTTGGTTTAAATGGTAAGAAAAGTGGTTAATTATGTAAAAAGTTGTGAGTTCAAAACTCAATAAAAGCAGATAATTATTATAAATAATTAACATTAAATCTCTTAAATTTTGATCTAACAGTCAAAAATTAATATTCATAAATAATTATTTATATATAATAACCATTAAAACCTTACTTTTATTATATATATATATATATATATATATATATATATATATATATATATATATAATTTGATAAAATTAATTCATATTTTCCAAGCCACTTTAATTATTTACTCAACTTTAAGGTATTAAGACCCCAAAGAATCAAACATTCAAAGAAGGTTAGATTATGTTTGGCAAAAAAAAAAAAGAAGGTTAGATTATGGCGTGCTTGTGAAAGGCTTTTTGAAGATTCAGGTACGTAACAGTCTATCAAGTGGTTGATCTTTCCAGTTGTAATTATAATAATTAATTAATAATACTATACTTTAGAACATAAAATCTAATTACTCCAATATAAATCAAGATAAAATAGTAATTAAGATACTAAAAAAAACCTCACATTAATTTAAGAGCCATCAACTGTTGGAAAAAGATGGCTGTATAGCCCCATGAAAATAAATTAGGATCAAATTAAAAACTAATTAAATTAAATTAAACAATTCTTATCTTAGTAAAAAGGAATGTCAAAAATTAAGACTGATTTTGGTCAAAAGAAAGGTGCTCTAGAATGTAATATGTCAGGCCATTATTGTATTTGTAGGCATGGGATGGGTCAAGTTTGGGTTAGATTTTTTTAAAATTGGAACCCAATCCGATAAGAAATTTAATTATTCCATCCATCCTATTTAAATTTAGGAAATTAAAGTGTGCGGTTGGGAGGATTTTGACATGTATATATCGACATTAAATTTTCTTTTTAATATTTAAATAAAAATTTAAAATTTTGTATGATTCAATTAATTGGTTCATTAAATAATTTTATAAATTGATATGATTTAATTATTAATTGATTAACCTTTTTAATCTGTCCATTTCATCCATTAACTAAATTTCTTACTAATAAGTTAAAATTAATTTAATTGTATATTATAAAAATATTAATATTAATTAATTTCTTAGAAAATTTCATACTTTAATCTTTAAAACAATTATTATAATTCAACTATGAATAGGTTTATTTGTATTAACTTTAAATTATAATTTTTTTTGAGTTAATTATATATATTTAGCACATTGAAAATTTAAAAATTTACAATTTTATAAGCCTTTATGATTAATAAAAATATAGAAAGGATACTTATTTATCAATAATAATAGTTATATGATAAATCATAAAATTAATATATTTTTAATATTTCAATTTGGTTTGCATTAATTGAGGATTAAACTTATATGAAATAAGATAATCATTCAGGATATATTTCATATAAATTCAGTTGAATTAATTGAGGATTAAACTTATATGAATGTATATATACAAATTGAATTTGTGAATCATATTAAAATGAATGAACTTCTTTAACGAATGATTAATATTTGATCATTTGATTGTGTATTTATTAGAAGTGGTGAATTTAGTTTCTTAGTTTTGGAAGAGCGACATATAATATTTTTAAAAAATAAATCTTTTTTTTTTTGTTTGAAATAGGTTACATAACAGGATAATCATCTCAATATCTTTTATCAAAGTGATGATAACTCTTTGTAATTTAGAAAACTTGAATATGAGAATTCTTACTTAAAAACTTTTAAAGAAGAATTCCCTCCAAGGATCTACCATTGTTTGCCAGTTGCCACACTAAAAATTTGGTGGACATACGCACCGAGGCAATGTCTGAAACTTTAATATATTGGATATGGTTCCATTAATAATAATAATAATTGCAGATTACAACTTTGCTTGACTTCATTAGTATAATATATTAGTATATCTGCGAGCTGCGATCACAGAAGAGAAATTATATATATTGCTGTTCCCTTATCGATCTTCTATTTCCATATCACTGCAACGTGTGTTTTTAAGTGTCAATTTATCTGCCAAATGGATTATTAATTCAAGTTTTGTTGTTTCACTAATAAATTTTTCTTTTTAAAAGTCAATTGGGAAATCACAATCAAATTGATTTCTTTCAATATGGATTCATGTATTTAATTAATGCCTTTGTATTTTACTTTAACCCTTTTTCTTTTTCTATACAAACACCTAGTATTCTTAGATATGAGTTTTATGATCCATGGGAGGTTATGGTTATGGTTATGGTTGCTAAAGTTATTTTTGGCACACACTTTGTGATAGGTTAAATTTTGGTGTTAGTTTTAAGAATGGACGTTAAGATTTGAATCTTAATAATATTGTGATACTTAAACTCTTTCGAGTGTATCTAAAAAAGTCTATTTGACTTGAGTAATTTTGTATCTCAATGTTATGTCTTTCCACATATTTCTGATAATATTAATAAAAATAACTCTTTCTATGAAAAAAAAAAAAAAATTGAATCTCAATAATGTTAAAATTTCTCTTTCAAATACTAAAAATGAAAAAAAAAATGATGATTTAAATTTACCTTATTAGTTTAATTAATTATAAAATTTACAAAGAAAGAGTCTAAAAATATATAATTTCATATTTAAATATTTTCATCAAAACATAGAATTACTATTTCTTAAATATTACAGTGAAATTCAACTTAAAATGATAGTTATAGTGTAAGAAGTAAACTCAATTATTACTCAAGCCATCTCTCATGATTAGATGGACAACATTTAATGAACAATACGGAGAAAGGCAGAGAATATCAATAAATTTGCTTTGTTTTTAAGTGCAATTAATTTATCGATAATTAGGCTGTAAATTTTACTCAAATGCATATTAATTAGAACTGCTTAATTGTTAATTAATTATGTTTATAACAATATTAAAAATGTTAAATGATGAAGAATTTGAAGCAGAATAAGGAAGCAATAACATATCTCTGCTTGCTATCTGCAAAACCATTCAGTTGACAAGTTGAACTAGAATTTGTAAGCTTTATTATGGAATAAACATGGACAAAAGTAGAAAACATAAAATAAAGTAATAAAAAAGTGCAGCAGGATATAATCTCTCTATGAAATTGGTATCAAAGCTACTTCCATTGGACGGTCATGATTGAATTCCCATTTAGTTCCAAGAGGGAGCTAATTTGGAATATGAGATATTCCATTTTTTTTTTATTAATAATAACAATTATTATTATTATTAGATATTTGTTGGGTTTTCAACTATATAATAAAAGGGAACACTCTCATCTATCTCAATTATTAGTTTAAGGGACGTTTGATATTATTGCGGTTTTTTATTTTTTATTTTAATTTCAAAAAAAAATATTATTTTTTATTTCTTTTATATTTATCCATAAAAATTTTGAAAACAAAAAATAAAAAATAAAAAATTATAACTTCTGATTTTCAAAATTTTGTTTTTGTTTTTAAAAAATAAAAAATAGAAAATGATACCAAACAAGTCCTTAGCAATTCAATTTTTTAAATTAATATTTAATACGACACTCAATTATGAGATCTCGAATTCGAGTTTCAATCAAAATAGTCATATATATATATATATATATATATATATATATATATATATATATATATATATATATATATATATATATATATATATATATTAAAATGCTTGAATAATTTAGGGTGAGTGTTAATGCCAACAACTCTCTTCAAAACCTTAAAGTTATATTTGGTTCACAGAATAAAATGCACAATGAATAAAATAGATTAGGAATAAAATAATTATTTCAATTTCATAATTTGATTCATATCATAGAATAACTATTCTATTCCACATAAATGACCATAATATTCTTATAAATTAATTTAATTATTAATATTAAAATTAAATATAATTTTATTTAAGAAATAATTTAAATACATAATAAATAAAATTTTTATTTGACTTAAAATTTAAAAAAAATAAAAAATATTTTTTAAATTAATTATCTAAATTAATTTCTTATTCTATTTACTCATTTTTTTTTGCAAAAAATTGATCAAGTGAGTTATATATATATATATATATATATATTAAAAAAATTAATATCTACGAAAAAAAAAAGATAATAGTGGTGAGTTTGGACTTGCCAATATTTTTTTAAGAGTAAAAATAGAAATACTCTATTTCATAGTCTAAAAAATATCAATTTTTTAATTTTTTGTGAAATATGTATTCCATAAATATTGTGAAATTGTTATTCTATAAAATTAATATTTTTTGTCTAAAATTTAAACTAAAGTAATGAATAATTAATCCTTATATAATAATTATTCTATTTTTAGTTAATTTCATGAACCAAACATAGTCTAAATTCTACTACAAATTCATAAAATTAGAGAGGTATATCTCTATCATATGATACAACTACAAGTTTAGTAAGTCATGGTAAAAATAATAATAATTTACCAAAAAAATAAATAAATAAATAAAAAGAAGTCTCTAAATTCAAAAGTAATGATTAATAATTTGTTGGCTTAACTAATTTGCTAACATAAAGAATTTTATTTGACTCAAATACAACTATAATTTGTCAACATCATCTTTGAAGGCAATGTAATTAATTATAACCAGTTATGGAGCTAGATTTTTTTTTTTTTTTTTTTACAAGGGATTATAATTTATATTAAGATGGTATATATAATTAAGTCAGTTTTTATATATTTAAATAAAATTTTTATCTAAAATAAAAAGGTTAAATACAATATATAATCAAATTTTTATAATTTTACACTTTTTTTTTTTTTTTTTTTTTTTTTATTTTTTTTATTTTAAAAGTTAGGAAGCATAACCTCTCAGCACTCCCCTAACTCTCCGTCATTGATGATTACAGCACAGCATGATATATTATTAGTTGTTCAATAATTAATTTCTGTAGTTATAGCTGATACGGATTTGCAATGTTGGGTTCCTAGAAATAATACTCTTGCAAAATGCAAGTTGAAATTTCAATCAAAATTTAATTAATTTTTTTTTTACAATTGTGCAAATTAATAACATTTGTCAATGAATTCTGATAGTAAAAAAAAAAAAATGAATCCTGGAAATAGAAAAAAAAAATTCCAGATTAAATTATTCTTAAAAAAAAAAGAAAATTCTAAATTTTATTCAAACATTTCAGACATATGTAGTTTCTAAGTATGATTAAAGATAAAATAGTTATTAATTTTTATTATAAAAAAATTATCGATCCCAACCTTGAGCTTAAAAAATAAGCTTAATAGATTCACTTGCCAAATTAAACAAAAATTAACGTACAAGCTATTTTAGTGGGCATCCCCTGCTTCTAAAAAAACATTGATCTACTACAAAAGAAAAAAAAATTAAATTAAATTTTAGTGGGTGAAAAAGAGAAAAATTAATTAATATGTTTAGAGTGATATATCATTATTCGGTTTTTATATATGAAGTTATGAATTATGATAATAAATCCATTCTTAATCTCTTTATTGTAAGCTTGTAATTAAATATAAATGATTACCTTTGCTTTTTTTGGCGAATGGGGCGAACTTAATTTTGAATCTATGCTCCACTTTGGATCAGGAACTCCAAAGCAAATAATAAAAACTTTAAAGTGAAATAAATTTAATAGGTGATGAATTTTTATGTAACAAAAAGATTTTTATGTTTCGAAACAACAGAGTTTTAATTATTTTTTCGATTCTGTTAAAGTTGTTATTTTTAGTTAATTGGGTAAATACACATATAGGAATAGGGAAGGGACATGTACATACCTATATTGCATTCTTTGTTTTAATCAATTTAATTAGCTTTTTTTTTTTTTTTTTGGGTACAAATTAGTAATTGATACCTCAAAATAGAGAATGCTAATTTCTTGCTTATAATTCCACTTCTATTCCTATTACAAGAAATTTTAGTTAAGCATGAAATTTTCATAGAGATTCTTAATAATTTATTTAAAAATTAATAAAATTATAAATTTCATCATATATCATAATTTTTTAATATTATAAAAATAATATAATATATTAATTTTTACACAGTATCATAAAAATCTTTTCATATCTTATAAGTATCACACAGACATTCTATATGTTCATATGACATAAAAATCACTTTGCACAGTCCATCAAAAGTGATGGCTCCAAAATTTTCCAAAATTTTGTAGTATATTCCAAAAGTAATATTTCTCCTATATTTTTCCTTTCCTTAATAACAAAATATATAATAATAAATTTAATTGATAAATTTTATATTATTATCCATTTTTGGAAGTGGTTTAATCTTTCCTTAATTATTTAATTACTTGACAAAAACAAATTGATTACATCAATCATTTATGGGTATTTCTAGTCATAAATGCATCACTTAAATCATCCTTAATACTATATATTTGGTATGATGTACTTAGGTCAGGTTTATATTTGTTTTTTGGAAATTATACATTACTTCTAGTACAATGATTATCTTAAATTCTTAATATACGTGGATTATGATTATTAATTTTTTATTAAAATTTTAAATATTAATATAAAAAATATATATGGGCCAATTAAAAAATAATTAAAAATATTAATTATTGATATGTATATATTTTAATTATGACCTATAAAAACACAATGATGCAGAAAAAAAAATAAAAAAAATAAAGTGGTTTCATATAAGTTTAGCTTTTAAATAAAATAGTTTCATATAAGTTTAACTTCTAAGAAAGTTATACTTAAAATATGGTGAAAAATTTTACAAATAATTTTCAAATTCCACTTTTATTATACACTAGTAAATTTCATGTGATTTTTGAACTCATTGTTCTATATATAGATATATTAATTTTAGATATACATAATTTTCTTTTAAATTTTTAATAACTAAATATAATAATGCAGCTTTTATAATAAATATAATTTTTATACATGAAAGTATACAGGTAGATAATAGAGATATAAATCTAAAATAATATTATGTGATGAATTTTTACTTTGATTGATTTTCATTAGGCAATTATCAACATATTAATTTATTATAAAAAATGAAATGTAAAATTAATATGAAACATAAAAAAACACAAACAATTTAAAATTTTAAAATTATTCATATAAGTGAAATTTATCTATAAAATAAGAATAAATAAAAAAAATTAGAATACATATAATTAAAATTATTAATTAAAAATATAACCTCGGCATTAAAAATATCTACTGCTATCGTCTATTGGAATAAAATTCTATATATATATATATTTTTTATAAAGAACCATTATTTTAATATTCTTTTTCTTTCTTGAGATTTAAAATTTGTTGATGAAAATAAATTGTTATATTTTGTCAATCTAAAAATGTATAAAAAAAAATAAAAATATTACACATGCAAAAATTAGAATAAATGAGCCAATTTTAAAGTCTATGGGTCAGTTTGGCATTATTGTGGAGCACTCTATTTTTGAAATTTTGAATTTTTTTTTCCACTGTTTTTGTTTTTTTTCACATGCTTTTGAAGAAAGCATGATTTACTCTATTTCTTTTAAAAATCGAATACCAAAAAACAGCTATAAAAAAAAAAAAAAAACTAACCCTATATTCATTGTATAGATAGAAACCTGAACTCAAATAAAACAAAAGCGGTAGTCATGTGTTTATTAGTTTAAATACAAAATTTTAAGTTTGAATAGAATAAGAATTATAATTTTTAAATTGTAAAAATATTTAAAAATATAATTATTTATTGTACTCATTAAAAATTTTAACTTATAATTTGAAGTATTTTTATATTAATTGAGATTTTTAAGACAATAATTACTAGATAATTTAAAATAATTAAATAGTGAATATATTATTTTATTACTTTAAAGTATTAATTTGTTATTCTATGGTAGAATAACAAATTAATACTTTAAAATTATAATAGAATAACAAATTAATACTTTAAAATTATAACCTCCTTTTGATAGGTAGAATTTCTACCTATCAAAAGGAGGTTATAATTTTATTTTTGACCCCCATGAACTTTCCCAAAAACAAAAAATTTAAAAAATGCATTTATTTAATTTTTTTTTTTAGAGGAAAATGCATTTATTTTTATTTACTACATAATTAACCCTAGAATAATTTATCTTCAAAAAATAAAATTTACCCTAAACTCTCAGCATGACCAAACTACCCCTACCATACCAAAACAATGTAATTATATGACTTTCCAAAAAAAATAATAAAATGACCAAAATACCCTCACACAACAAATACAGACAAGTTCATAGTAACTGCAAATCCTGACACACACACACACACACACACTCTCCCTCTTTGTGAATGGTCTCTCTATAAATTCAAACCCCATGCCATTGTCTTCCTTAAGCAAGTTTGGTTGCTTTTCATTTCTCTTTAGCTTTTGCTTAAAAATAAGAAAATGGGTGTCAATTCTAATAGAGTAGAAGATTTAACTTGCCATGAAACTGCTGTTCGAATCACTAGCAATGATGAAGTAGTTATGCCATCCATGGAAATACACAGTGTTTGCTTGCCACCCAAAAAAACCACCCTTCAAAAACTGAACCAAAGGCTTGCTGAGATCTTTTTTCCTGATGATCCTCTTTATAGATTCAAGAACCAAACTTGGTGCAAGAAACTCCTTCTGGGTCTTCAATTCTTGTTTCCAATTTTCCAATGGGGCCCTGAGTATAATCTTAGGCTTTTCAGGTCTGATATCATCTCTGGTCTCACCATTGCCAGCCTTGCAATCCCACAGGTAAAGATGTAAAAACCAGAATATATATGTATAATGTATGTATGCACGTATGGTGATAAGAGTACTTGTCTTCTTATGATTTATGAGTTTTAATGGACAGAGGACTCTGAATTGGGGTTGCCATATATTTTTCTTTATCCATTTCTTTGGATTATTAGAGTGGCAGTTATTACTATTAATTTAGTGGGAGAAGTGGGTAATCTCAAATGGGTTTATTTTTATAGTGAAATTTGTTCTTATTATATTCTCTGCTTGTTTTTTCTAGGAACATGATTCTTGTCTTAGCAATTCATGTGAATAGAGTTTAATATATAAATATTCTTTTAGTTTGACAATCAATTCATTTCTGGCCTATTATATGTCTAGAAAATAATTTAAATTATTTAAAAAATAATAATAACTTGGGTTAACTGTAAATTTTGAAATGAATGTTTTTTTTCCCAGTGATCTGATATAATTTTTCTTGTATTGCACAGGGAATCAGTTATGCAAAACTTGCAAATTTGCCACCAATAATTGGTCTATGTTAGTATCAAAATTTGAATTCAATTATGAATAAATGGGAAAATATGATTTATCATATATTAAAATTGAAAATTTTGTAATGATTTATTTTAATGCAGATTCAAGCTTTGTGCCTCCATTGATATACTCTATTCTTGGGAGTTCTAGACACCTTGGTGTTGGTCCAGTCTCTATAGCATCATTGGTGATGGGATCCATGTTGAGTGAGGCTGTTTCTCCTACTCAAGATCAAATTCTTTATCTGAAATTGGCCTTTACTGCTACTTTCTTTGCTGGTATATTTCAGGCTTCTCTTGGTCTACTAAGGTAACCTGAATTGACAGTAATGGTTTTGATTGAAATTTATGACACTAACATTACTCTATTATGATGTGAATCCTCTGTTCTTGAATGTGTACTGATTTTGGTTTTAATGATTACAGGTTAGGTTTTGTTATTGATTTTCTCTCAAAGGCTACTCTTGTTGGGTTTATGGCTGGTGCAGCCATTATTGTCTCACTGCAACAACTAAAAGGGCTGCTTGGAATTGTTCACTTTACTAGCAAGATGCAATTCTTTGCTGTGATGTCCTCTGTTTTGAAAAACAGAGATGAGGTAATTTTTCTCTCAAAAGGGTACTTTATACTGCTATTGAATTGGTGCCTAGGATGCATTTCATGATTAATCAAATCCTAGACCAGACAAGCCGTTAGGCTAGTAGACTAGTGGTTGAGTACCTATCTTGTACTTCAGGAGATCGGGGGTTCAGACCCTGGCCAACCCTTTCCCCTTTAAGAATTTTCAATTTAACCAGTGTTAGGTCAAGTTCTTGAATGATATTAAATTGGTCTGTTTTTTAATGTACATGGTAATAACATTGTAGAAATTAATGTGCAGTGGTCCTGGCAAACAATTGTTATGGGCTTCAGTTTCCTGGTGTTTCTATTGACAACAAGGCATATTGTAAGTGTCACCATTTTTGCCAAGTTCACTAATTTTTCACATCATCCATAACAATCCTTGAAATTTCTTATATGAAATGGGTTGATGCAGAGCATGAAGAATCCAAAGCTTTTCTGGGTATCAGCAGCAGCACCATTAACATCAGTGATCATCTCAACCCTTTTAGTATTCTGCCTCAAGTCAAAGATTCATGGAGTCTCCATTGTAAGAATCAACAGCTTAATCTTGCTGCTTCTAAACATGTATAGGCATAACTTTTCTAAGTTGAACTCTTTTTTCCCCTTTAACAGATTGGCCGTTTGCCAAAGGGCTTGAATCCACCTTCTGCAAATATGCTATATTTTAATGGTCAATATCTGGCAGTTGCTATCAAAACTGGCATTGTAACTGGAATCCTATCTCTCACTGTAAGATGCTCAAAACTTGCATTTTAGGATAATTAGCTCCCTTTATTCCTTGCTAAATATTTTGGTCTTTCTGTTATACTTATCCAGGAAGGAATTGCAGTTGGCAGAACATTTGCTGCTATAAAAAACTACCAAATTGATGGTAACAAAGAAATGATGGCTATTGGTCTCATGAACATGGCTGGTTCTTGCTCTTCATGCTATGTTACAACAGGTAATGATCCGTGAACGTCTTTTGGAGTATGTTTGGCATTGAGATTGAAAATATTTTCCGAAAAAGTATCATTTTAGATATTGCTAAAAAAGCAGTTTGAGAGTGTTGTTTAGCTATTTTATAGTTTGTATGATTAAAACATATGAATTTCGCTTTAAAAACAAACTTGAATAACATCTAATAAATATTTTCAACATAATGTTTTTTTCAATAGCAATTGAAAAAACTGCAAGCGATGATCACAACATCTAAACTGCACTTTCAATTACTCTTTCAGGATCATTTTCGCGGTCTGCTGTCAACTATAATGCTGGAGCACAGACAGCTGTTTCAAACATAGTAATGGCATCAGCTGTGCTTGTGACTCTGCTGTTTCTCATGCCACTCTTTTACTACACTCCCAATTTCATCTTGGCCGCCATTATCATAACAGCAGTGATTGGACTAATTGATTACCGCGCTGCTTATCAATTGTGGAAGGTTGACAAGCTTGATTTCTTGGCTTGCTTGTGCTCCTTCGTCGGAGTCCTCTTCATTTCAGTGCCTTTGGGTCTTGCCATAGCAGTAAGCTCACAAATACACTAAACTTCAACTATATCTAGGAAACACTAAAACGAGGAAGAAATATATTACTAAAGTTCAAATCTTTCTGTTTGATCATGGACAGTTTTTGCGTCAATATCTGAATTTCTTGGCTGGGAATTTCAGGTTGGAGTTTCAGTATTCAAAATTCTACTGCATGTTACAAGGCCAAACACTGTAGTAATGGGAAACATACCGGGAACTCATATATTCCAGAGCCTTAATAGATACAGAGAAGCTTTAAGAGTTCCTTCATTTCTCATACTCGCTATTGAATCCCCCATCTACTTTGCAAATTCTACTTACCTCCAAGAAAGGTTATTTTCACCTTTAATTCCCAAGACTTAATAATACACAACTTGTAGCTTCAAAGTTTATTATTGGCATTGAATTTCAAATTGTCAATCACACCTCCTAATTTGATTAGTTCTCTATCATAAGAATTTTGCTCTTTCCTGCAATAGATATATAGAATCGAACTGTTCTGAATTGAAAGATATTGTATTGCAGGATATTAAGATGGATTCGCGAAGAAGAAGAAAGAATAAAAGAAAATAATGAAAGTATACTTAAATGCATAATTTTAGATATGACAGGTACATTACCTTATTATTAGCATAAGTGAAATGTTTGATGCACAAAATTTTCATCTAAAATACAACTGTTGCAGATTTCAGTTACCTATTTGACGAATTTGCAGTGTCATAACTAACAAATTTTTACCATTTTCTTTTTCAGCTGTGACAGCCGTAGACACAAGTGGAATTGAGTTGATATCTGAACTAAGAAAGATGCTAGAGAAAAGAAGTCTTCAGGTAAATACTAATAAATAAAATTTCTCAAGTTTGCTTTTCTAGTCAATTTTAAGTAGACATTTCAGTAATGTTGGTGCTTCCTTTTCTTGTGCAGCTTGTATTGGCAAATCCTGTTGGAAGTGTAATGGAAAAGCTGCAGCAGTCTAAAATACTGGATTCATTTAAATTAAATGGACTATATCTTACTGTTGGAGAAGCTGTAGCCGATCTTTCGGCCTTATGGAAATCTCAGCCATGATTTTCTAGAGGACTTTAAAGTAGGAAAATGGAAAAGAAATGAAAAAACATGACTAACCTTTCAGACTATGGCCGGCTAGATAGCAATGAGCTCTAGTAAGGAGAGAACTTTTCTCTCTCTCTTTCTGTTTGCAAGGAAAGCAATGCAATGAAAAAAAATTGCACATTTCCTTTTTTCATTTTTTAATTAGAATAGATAAAATGTATGCTCTTTTAGAGATTTTGAAGCTTTTAGCTCTTAATTAACGATCAGTTTCATTTACTGCTGATTTTATGCATGTTTTTCTACCTGAACATCGATAAATCAAACTTCTATAAAAAATTTATAGTATTCGTGAAAGGGACTTGAACTCAGCAATATACCCAAGTCGGATATGTACTTACTAGCTTAGCCACTAACTTAATCGCTACTGCAAGCACAAAAATTCTAGATTTTTAGTTCATATACAGTCTCCCCAAGCCAAAAACCATATTTAAATTCACCAATTTGCAAATAGTCATAATAAATATAATAGTTTTATCATAGCATAAAGTTTTACAGTTTTGGATATTATATAGTTTCCACATAATGCTCACATAAGTAAAATGTCGTGCAGCTCCATGGCTAATGATCAGAGGGAAGCCCCAACACTTCACTAAGCCCTACAATGTTTCATAATTTTAATTAATAGGAAGAATCTATTACTCAAACAAAGACAAGATATGGAGCTCTTGCCTCCTCTTGAAAATAATTGTCGATAGAAATTAGAGTTCAAATCTGAAGCATTATTATTGCTGGAGGAGATTGAACTTGAAAGGTGATTCTATTTGTGCTGAAACTTGTTAATGGTGGTTTTTGGAAGGGTATGTAAACTCTTGGAATAAAGTATTTACTCCGTGTCTTCAAAAGAAGTAAAATCTGGTTCACCACTATTATATATATTTGAGATTATATTTTCATGCTCAGTATATGCTCAGTATAGGCACTGATCAAAAAATCACTTGGATGCTTGGTAGATGGGGGAGGGGGAGCATGCTTCAATCCAGATTTCCTATAGCGATGATGGAGAAGAATCGCATTACAAGCATGCGCCTTGCTGGCTACATTTTCAGCATATGATTTTACTTGCATCATGAGTGACTCTGTGAGAGAAAGATAGAACTACAAAGACCACGAGGATTTCAAGAAGCCTAAGCAACAATCAAGTAAAGATACACTATAACGTCGCAAAATTCCAAACCACAATGCACCCTGATCAACCACTGCTTAACTCACTCAAGATTTCACTTAGACATAAGCTTGGAATTCTAGCTCATGTTTACTGTGTTGAATAGTTGAAAAGCAAACCCTATTATAAAGATTGCACAAATCAAGTGTTAGTTTACCAGCCATATAAAAGGTATGATAAACAAAATTTTCTCAGTTCACGGGCATAAATGGAAACTCGTCCAAACTCATTAAAATAAGGCACCGAACCACAAAAAAATATAGAAGAACAACAAGCCTCATCTTTCCTAGAAAGCACCTACAATTGTACAATAAGAGTTTCCTAACATAATGCATACCTAGTCTTGCATGCTCCATCTCCCTATCAGTACGAACCATCTCCATTTTCTGTGGCCAATCTCTGTCATTACCTTTGGCATGGGCAATAGAATCTGTAGACTAAAACTATTCTTCCTATCACAATTTTGATTTGATACCTCACAAGCTTCACCAGGAGCTCCTTGAAAGCATTCCATAAGTAGCAAGTATGGTCCTAGAAAAAAGTTTGTTCCTGCCTGTTGAGTTTTCATTGTCAATCAAACATCTGCATGGAAATAGTCTTAGGTTAAAATCATCATTCCTCATAAAAGAAATTTGAAATAAAATTCGGGTATTGGCTAGTGGTTATTTCTAAGCCCTCAAAAGCCTGTTGTCATTCTCCTAATCTAGTTCTAGTCAGTTTTTTATAAGATGGGGTTTGGTAAGGGAAGACTACCACACTATGTATCCTGAGCCCAAAAGGGCACCCAATAAACCAAAAAGAAAAAAAAAAAAAAAAAAAAAAAGATGGTAGAAATCACTAGAATATAATTATGCAAAATAGAAATAAAAGAAGTGAAATTATCACATCACACAACATATCCACAGCAGTTCTTAGACTGAACTACTAAAGTGCAGAACGACTGCAAATAATGTAAAATGTCACTAGCTCGGTAGAGTAATAAATTCTCCCAAAATTATTAAATATAAAATTAGTATCAAAACATAATGCTGCGGCAACCAATTCAATATCTACATTAAACAATTAAGAAAAATACAAACTTTCCCAAATCAACAGCAATCCACTCTGATTCAAGTCCAAGCCCATAAACTAGGTGGCAACAGAATGTGCCAAAAACTCAAATGAGAATTCTACTTCAGGATGTTATTACCTCATGAGGCATAACATTGTAAGCCATCAACACTGTGAGGAAGAGGCAAAGAGCTATTATCACCTTTGTTGAACAACTTTATTACAGAGCATAAAGAATCAAGAAATCAAAAAGGTCGAAATGAAAATTTGAAAAATTAAAACAAAATGCATTGACCAATTTCCTCAAATATAGCAATAAGTTCCGGAACATTTTCAAGAAAACCCTCCAGAATCCTAAAATCTCTCAAACAAGGAAAAAAACCAAAATAAACTTTAAAAGAGGAAAACATGCTGACGAGCTTTCAAAAGCATTAATAGACATTTCCAACAGAAAATTAAACATTTGCTGCAATGTGTCTGCTAATAAGCCCACTTGAACCAAGTCTGCTTCACATTTGGCAACCTAAAAATGAAGCTTGCACTCAGCTCATTCACTAGATATTAACATAAATGAAGTTTATCATGCACATGCACCAAACAGACTGAAAGCATCTCAGTTTATTTACATCCCTGAGGCCACAATCACAAGTACCAGTAGCCATGACACTGGAAATGTTAACTATATTGCTCAGGCAACAAAAGATCATAGAAAAGGAAAATTAATCATCACATAGAGAAAGGCTAACCATTTCCCGCAAAAGTGATGGTAACAAAGAAGAGTTAGGGAAGAAAAATGAAATAAAATAAGTTTTCATGACAAATTCTCTTGGGCCATTGCCTAACCTATGCAGGAATAAGTTCTTACTTGATCGGTATCGCGTGATTGGAATCTCTCGGAGTTCTCGTCTGATACACAGATATTCACCAAGCAAAGCCATCACTGTAAGTCCAGTACCATTCACAATCCACCATGTTATTGAGGAAGGCCAACCTCCATATATAATACATATAAATAGATGGATGATGTAGAGGGTTGCAGAAAAATCTAAGCACTTCTTTGCCCTCTCAATCAAGTAAAGCATATAACCAGCTCTTCATAAATCAAATAAACAAAAATAAGTCAGTTTAACATTTTAAAAAAATTGCTATATCTGTAAATTCATAGCAACCACAAAACACATTTATGAATGAAATCAACAAAGGGATGTGGGTCATACTGATCAATAGAAAATTTTCTTAGAACAGTATAAATTTTCACAACTAAAAACATCGATCAGGAACTGAGGTTTGATAATCAACTTATAGATAGCCAAAGCTGATGCCAACAACAAGTAATTTATTTACAGTCAACAAAATGCCACAAATAAAATGTGAAAAAATAACTTAGTAAACAAATCATACTGCTTGCATAAGCTAAAGTTCTAGTGAACTAACAAAACTAAAACGAAACCAAAGGATCCAGAAACTAATTAAAAAATACAGAAAAAGAACCCCATTAAACCACACAATTCAGGTTTCTAGTAGACTGACAAAACCCAAAACAAAAGATTCAGAATTGATTAAACACTTACCCAGCAATGGAGCTGAAAAGAAAGGAGGCAATAACGCACCATCCCGTGATGGTAGAGGTGGTGAGAGCAACAAAATCAAAGAAATACACGAGACTCATGCGAGACACGCGCGTCCCAACAAGAATCGATAAGAACAAACCAAGCGTGAGATAGTAGAGGCATTGAAGGCACACTATTTGGGCAACAATTAGCCATGGATCCCATACTATTGCACCATAGAACATGACTAACCCTAATTCCTAACTCTCACCTAAACAAAAATCAATCAATTCACTGCACAAAAATCAATCAATCTGTATGAAACGAACTTGGAATTATTTATGAAAAAGCCCCCAAACTGTAGCAAAATCAAAATTATAGCCCCATTTCAAGATTTTAGATAACAGAGAAAGAACGAGATGCAAATAGTGAGATATTTTTGTGAATTGTGAAGTGAAAATTATGGAAATGAAAAGTAGATGGACCGGATCCGAGACTGTATCAATTGGTGAAATTGAAAAAAGAAACGAATTTTATGAGAAAATAAATTTTCGAAGAAGCAGAAGAAAACCCTAGATTTGAATCGAAAGAGGGACAAAGTGACCGTTTATACAAAATATTGAAGAAGAAGAAGAAGAAGAAAGAAAGAGTAATTAAGATTTCGGAGCATCCAAGCCGGGCTTCTTCGGAAAAAAAAAAGCATAAAAAACGAAAAGCTTAATCGGACTCAGAAGTCAGATATTATTATTTTTATTAATTAATTAACTACGAATGAAAATGTAATTACAGAAATTGTGAATAAAATAAAATAAAAATGATAATTTAAGTTTTTCTTTTCTTTTCTTCCCAAATGTATAAAGATAATTTATTTTTTGAATATTAGGGACGTGAAACTCAAATCTCAATTTATCCATCAAATTTTAATTTATTGTCCCGTTGAAAAATATATAACTAAATTATAATTTGAGAATTAATTTTAATGGTAAAACTATTTTCTTTCTTCTTCTTAATTCATCGGTTAGATCCTATATTAATTTTCAAATTTATATATATATATAATTTTTAGTTCTCACTTAAAAGTTATATAAATAAATTAAAAACATTTTTTTTTTGAAATCCAAGAGAGATTCATTAACTAGAATAATCAGAATTCATTACATCAAAGAGGAATGAGGGAGCAATCTCCCATTCATTGGCACTAGACAAAGAACCAACCTCACGAGCAAGAGCGGGTGCAACTGAGTTTGCTGAGCGCCTAACAACACGAAAAGAAACATCGTTGAAAGAAAAAATCAAACTAAGGCAATCTTCAATAATCAACTCAAAGGATGTATTGTCTGCAATAGCACGCCAAAGTCTGTGAACCACTATCTGAGAATCCATCTCTATAATCAAATGATCCAACTGTTTTTGTTTAAGCCAACTTAAGGCTTCTTTGAGTCCAACAGCTTATGCCTCTTTGGGAGTGAAAACACCATCAATGGGTTTGGAAAAAGCCCCTACAAATTCTGCATTTGAGTTTTTGATAATGCAGTCTATATCAACAGAACCTTGACTCTCAAACGTTGCTGCATCAACGTTGACTTTTAAGAATCCATCTCTAGGTTTAGTCCAAGTCACATCTCCTTTCGAAACTCCAATATTTGTATTGCCATTATCATGCAGAGTTTGTGCTGCAAGCCAATCATTTAGCATGCGATCTGCAACATTCATCAAATGGCGAGCATTTCCTCCTTTGTTATTCCACACTAGATCATTTCTATTCTTTTATAAAATCCAACACACCATAGCCATCAAACCGCATTCCTCAAGAGAGTGAGACTCAAAGAAATCATTTACCCATTCTAAAAAAATCGAAACACCAAATGGAAGTCTTCCCAGAGCAGAAAGCAACTAGCATTCTTGAGCTAAAACACCGTCAAACAAAACATGGGGGGTGGTTTCCAAATTTAGTTTACACACAAGACATACATTGGCACTCTTTTACTGTGCAATAAGATAGTTGTGGGTAAGCAATTGTTGCAGGCTCACCATATCAGATTCTTGACTTTACCTGGCATGTTTAGCTTCCACAATCGAGACTAAACTGATCCCACTTGCCCCTGTACATATCCTGTCAGCATGCGATAACAGCTCTTGACCATATATTTGCCATTAGTGTCACCATAGCAGTATATTTCATATTCTGTCCTCCTAAAATTGAGAGGGATTTTTATAATGAGTTCCTAATCTCGATTATTGAAAATATCACTAATGATATCCTTATCCCAATATTTCCCATCAACAGAAATTAAACTATAAACACGTAGACCCTTCAAATTATTCGGCATTGCAATAGAAATATAAGTATTAGAATTATTAGGAAGCCAAAGATCCTTCCATATAGAAGTATTTTCACTTGAACCGATTCAAATTCGCAGGCCCTAAGCGATCAATTTTTGTGTTTCCCAAATGTCTGGAGAAGCATTTGGAATTAAAAACATTTTAGGAAAAGTAAATTTGAATATTTTATTCATTAGTTTATTGAATCATATTAAATTGTATAGTTGACATATTCCAACTTATTAAACCTTTTGTATTGTTATAAGGGAAACCTTGTAAAAAAAAATGTGTAACTAAAATATCTAAACTAAAAATGTATAACTATTATTATTATTAATTAATTAATTTTTATTTGTGGGGTGGGAGCGGGTACAAAACAATTAAACCCAATCAACTCACTTGGCCTAACAGCCAAGTATGGGTGAGCATCGGTCGATTTGATTTCTGAACTGAACTGAACCAGTCAAACTGAACAAATTAAAATTTTCACTATAAAAAACCGAACCGACCGAATAAAAGGTAAAATCAAATCGAACCGAACTAAAAAAAATCAGTTTGGTTCGATTTTCAGTTTTTTAAATTTTTTCTCCTAATTTTTTAAAACAGAAAAAAAAATTAAAATTAAAAAAAAAAACTATAATTAGAAAAGATTATTAATTTTGACAATTTATTTTTTTAATTTTATTCTATCAATACTTTAATATTTTGCAATTTAATATTAAAAATATATAATTAATTCAAAATAGAATTAAAATGTTATACATAAAAATATTATATTATTTTAATAAAATAAAATTTATTGATTATTTTAAAAGTTATACATAAAAATATTATATTATTTTAATAAAAAAATAAGTTTTTTAAATATAAAAATAAATTTATTTTAATAAATTCGATTCGGTTTGGTTTATTTAATTTTTTTTTTACTGAAAATCAAATCGAATTAAAATTTTTGAAATTAAAAATCAAAACCGAACCGATTATTTTTAAAACCACACCGCTAATTCAATTCGATTCAATTCAATTTTTCGATTAAAACCGAATACTGCACACCCAGCAACCAAGTGCCTTCATTGGCGGTAGGATAATATTATTTTCTTCAAAAACATAATATATAGTACTGACTGCTTTATAACTTTTTTCTTTTTTTTTTTTTTGACAAACACTTAATAACTAATCTTAATTGAAAGTAATATTCATTTCTTTCTCAGTGCCAAAATATATATATATATATTATACTTCTAATAATATGCACTTTTATATATACACTCAATAATTAAAATAGTTAATTAATGGCAAATTTACATTTGATACCCACACCCTAAGACTAGTGAAGATGCAATCCTGTCTAATTTGGGGGAAAACAATCCCACAATTATTATTATTATTTCTTTCACCAAAGATTATATTATTTAAAAAGAGAAGTACATGAGAATAAAACACAAGTAATAAACCATAATCACACTTTCCCACTAACTCTATAAAACATAACTTGAATATAGAAGAGAAAATCAGATCTACACAAAGAATAAATCACCTAATTCATGGGTGAAGAAAAAATAGAGCCACAACATCCTCTTGAACACCATGAAAGAGGGTGAAACGATATAAACTTTGAATATCGGATAAATTGAACTAAATTTCAGATGACCTCTGTTAATAACTGGTGACCTTAATACTCACCTGAACAGTTATAAAAGCAATTGGTGCTAGAAAACCCACTTGATCATCGAGTAAGCCAAGACAAAAAGAAATCAATGTTAGAAAATCTTTTTTGTCACCCACTAAACCAAGCCAAGACCATGATAGATATGAGATCATCTTCCATGGCAAGCATAAAAAGCCCCACATAAAGAAGGCAAAAACCATAGAAACTAAAATAGTACAAATTCAAGAACAAAAGGAAAGAAAATAAGTGAAAAAAGTTCAGATCTAGCAAATATTAAGCAGAAAAACAGAAACTTTGGACTTATTAGCCCGCGACAGCCCAGATCTAGCCAAGAGAGGAAAAGAGAGAGAAACTTGAGAAATTGGTATTTCTGACTTGGTACAATATATCCCACAATTATTTGCAGCAATATTCAGATAATAAAGCTATTTCTATTCATGGAAGACAAACTCTGAGAAATTTACCTGTAAAAACTTGTGAATCTAATCTAATATGGCTTACAACAAAGAGCATGGACAAATATTATGAACAAGAATTTCCTAAATTCTCATTGCCTTGAGATCACATCTATACAACACATTAGTGTGGAGAACATTTCCATAGGAGAAAAAGGGATAAAAACTCAGAAACAGCTAGCTTGAAGGATAGTAAAAGAAAAAAACTATTTAGAATGAGAGAACTAATCAGAGATTAATATTGGCAATCCATATAAATATAATACATATACACTGCTTCATTGGGATCCAGCTTTTCTCCTTCTGCCGGTTCTCTTTGCATTAACAGTGACCTTTTCTTCAGCATCACCTTTCTGAGAATGCTGCTCATTTGGAAGAGTTTTTGAGGAATTTATCCGGCTCCTTAATCGCAATATTTCACCTTTGGCTGATGCCAAATCTTCTTCAAGTTTCTTGGCTTTCTTCTCCAAACTGTCCCTTTCCTTGCCAAGACTCAAGACCATGTTATGGGCATCTTCCATGTTCTCTCGGGCCTCAGTAGATGCATTCTTTTGCTCTGTAAGGGACTTGTAAAGCACCTGTTTATCGTCTTCAAGGCTAGAAATCCTAGAATTAGCTATCTCTAGCTCCCCAGAAAGCATCAAAGCATTTCGATTCATCTCATCCAGGGATTTCGTAGCCTCTTCTAGATCTTTTTCGAGAGATTTTCTTGCCTCCTTGTCCTTCATGATTTGCTTCCCCAGGTTTTGTAGCTCTTTGTTCAAAGAAGAAACTACTTTTTTCTCTTCTCTTAGCTCATTGGCTGTGAGTTCGGCTTTCTTATAGACATCCACGAATTCCTTCTGCACGCTATCACGACTTTCTGTTGAAGCTACCAGTTCACGGGACACCATTTGCATCTCCTCCTCAGATTTTCTTAGTTGTTCCTTAAGTGCTTTAATCTCACTGGCTAACACTTCAACACTCTGTTTTTCCTTCTCAAGGTTCTTCTCCATTGTTTTTGTAGTTTCAGCAAACTCAGCTTTAACTCTAGAAACCTCAGCCTCAAGCTCAGTGCACCTGTTTCTTGACTGCTTGAGTTCTTTTGCCAGATCAGAAGCCTCATTTTTAACCTTCCCAAGAGCTTCCTGAGTGCTTTGAAGTTCATGTTTTTGATTGATTACATTTTTCAATTCTTCATCAAGCATTTTCTTCAAATCTTCCCTTTCCTGGGTCAAATCTCTGATCATTGCCTGGTTCCCACTCACTTCATTCAGAGCAAGCTCAAGTTTTCCTTTTAGTTGGTGAAGCTCATTTTCTCTTTCTGCCAACAGCTTAGCATCCAAAGCAGCCTTCTTTTCAGAAGATAATTTCAGATCATTATACTTCTCCTGAAAAGCTTTGAGCTTCCTGCTAGATTCATCTCTCTCCAACATTAATGAACTCACTGTTGAATTTAATTCATCCACCATAGAATTCTTCGATTCCAGTTCCTTTCTATTTTTCAGAAGTTCATCTCTCAATTCTCTGATTTCTCTGTGTGCCTTTGCTAGTTCATCTTTTGTTTCCTTGAAGGTAGAATTCAAGTTCTTCGACTCTAGTTCCTTTTCAGCGAGAGAAGAGGTGATATTTTGAACATTATCTTCCTTTTCCTTGAGCTCCAAACTAAGCAAGTTAATCTTCTCTTGTAAGACTTGAATTGAATTCAGCTTTCCCTTTAGTTCTTGTTCAAGAGCTTTCTTATCTTCCCCAGCCTTTGAGAGGTTGGTTTCTAGACCATTTATTTGAATGTTGAGATCATCAATTATTCTTTTCTCATTTTTCAGCTCCTGTCCTAGTCCTGTAATTGTACTGTTAGCAGAGTTCAGTTGGTTTACTAGAACCTGCTGTTCTTCCTTAGCCTTTCTGAGATGCTTTGTCCATTCTTCCTGTTCATTCAATAGTGTTGATTTAAAGTTCTTCTCTAAGGACTCAATGGCAGCTTCCTTCTCTTTCAGTTGGGCTGTCATCTGTGCATCCCACCAGTCTTGTTAATTGAGAAAAAATGACCGTCCAAAAATTCACAATAGCATCAAACCAAAAGAAACAAGTATCAAGGAGAAAATACAGGATGTTTTCTGCCTTGAACATATAGGGAGATATTCAAAACAAAATTTAAGTCCTTAACTATTCAATGTATGAGAAAGGGTATCTATACTAGGTTCTCTCAACAGGAACCCCTGAGGTTGCTACTTGAATATTCAAAAATATCATGGTCAAATCAACTTGTATGAAAACAAGCCACAGAATATCAGCAGTGACTTACAGATTCTATTGTTTTTTCAGTAGCTTTCTTCTCTTGCTGAGACAATGCATAGAATGCACCAAGCACACCAGTACCAAATATGCCAAGTCCATTCAGAAGAGAGAGAAAAGGATTTGGTGGTGTATATTTTTGAATTGCAAGCTGTCCAAAAACATAGCTCAATTAAGAAAATTTCAAACTTAAAAATATCAAAAGTAACTAGTCTGGATTTATTCGTAAAAATAAAGAAGTAATTTAAACCTCTTCTTTTTGGTTATCTTCAGGTGTCTTGAGCTCACTTTCTTCTGAAATAAAACAAAATCAATGCAAAACACTTAAAAAATGAGATGATACAGATGGGATACTAAAACTAATATTTACAATAAAGAAAATATTAGTCCTTCAAAGAGAAAGACCTAATCATGTGGGGTAGTCACCCAACAGAGATATTATATATGTCATATCTTGCTGCAAATTATCTTAAGCCTCCGGTTGATTACTTCATCCCTCACAGCTTTGTACATGATTTAATGTTTAACAATTTTGATGTTGCAGGAAATTCTCCTCAAACCATATACTTGATTATGTAACAACTATTGAACAAAGATATCTTTAAGCTATGCATTTTATACTTTTCTCTTTTTTTTTTTTTTCTTTTCCTTTGGTTCCCTGAAGAACCACAAAAAATAAACTAATAAATAAATAAATAAAAGAAAAAAAGAAATGCACAGCTGAAGATATGTTTGTTTCCTGAATGCCAAAAAAATAATTGTCTAAATAACAAAATTTTCCTTTTGAGGGTGAACATACATGCATGAAAGGTAACTAGAGGTTTGATGCAGCAATAAGAAAGTTTTGTATCTTGTGATGACCACTAAGAACTAGAAGGATGCACTAGCTGTCGTTTCTACTGCATGGATGCCAGATGAGAAATTAATTATCTGAAACAAGGGGCAAAGCCTTGTATGAAATCTTTCATTACATATATATAGTATATTCACCGAAACACTCATTATGTCAGTATTAAAATGATTATCCTTTTTCATTTTACATTAGACCTTGCAAAGAGTACCAGACTACCAGTTACTAAGAGAAAGGAAAGTAGGGTCAATCACAGTGATACTATAAATCACTTTATTCTTCACTCACATTTAAGAACTCCAAAAAATATATATATATATATCTATCAGACACTGCCGTTATGATTAAAAATATCACTTTTCATATTCTTGTACTTTTCCATTTCCTACCATTTTCTTTTTTGATGATAATAATTCTCTACATTGCTGATATTTGATATATTCTTCCATTGTTTTGAATCAAATAAGCACTTCCAAGAAGTTTAGACAACGTATTTGAATCATTTTATTATTCACTTGCTCAAATTTATATATAGTGAATTAAAACTACTTGCTCAAAATTTGATACACCATCCATTTATTCAGTTCACTTCCCCATTTTGCTTCTTGATTATATGCACCACATCCCAAACCCCCTAAACTACACAAATAAGAACCCTATAACACAAAGCAGGGAAGGCAATGAAAGGACTTGTTCATAAAGATTCTATCCATAATTCAAGAATCCAGAATACTAAATTTAACTTACATTCATAATACCCATTAAAAAAATTTCAAAAGAAGTACCAGAAGTTAACCACAAGCAACTATGGGTTCAGTCCAGTACAAAAGAGTAAAGAACATCAAGAAGCATATACAGGTTTTTTATCACCAAATAACAGCTTAAATAAAGTATTTTGTATACCCTATCACAGATGCAATAATCCAATATGATACAAGAACAAAACCAATTTGTTCACTCTATTCCGTAGTTCATTGACAAATCACACAAAAGACCAGTCAATAAACTTGAATTAGAAAAAGCACACTCATATCACTTATTACCCTTTATTTCAATACAAAATGTGAAAAACCCATATCACCCGATCCAACAATTTAACAAAATCAGTTAAAAGAATCAACATTTCCTATGCCAAAACAGAAACAAATACTGAAAAAACAAAGAAATGATAAAGAGGGGAAAAACAAACTCACTTAGAAACGAACTTTCAAGAGCTCTAGCTCTGAGTTGCAAGAAGGGAAGAACTGAAATACCCACAAAGAGAACCGCTCTTTTCTTGCTAAAAACGATATCATCTGGATCTTCTTGGCGCATACAAGCAACTATGGTTGTTGCCCTCTTCTTTTTCTTGGTCTCCGTATTATTGTGCTTAACATGAAACAAAATAGAATGGGAACGAGAAGAGAAAGAAGAAGAAGAGGGAAAATAAGATTGTAAAAACTGAGAGGTTCCCATTGCAAAGCCCATGGCTTTAGCTTTTGGGTTGTTGATGGAGATAAAAAGGAAACCGATATTAGCCTATTTGAGGCATGGTCTTTAGTGGCTTTTGCTGTGTCATTTCTTCTTTTGCAATCGCATTCAATTAACTGGTTTTAGTTTGGAACTTGATATGACATAATTGTCCTTATAAGGTAAAGTAATTATCAACAATAAAAAGTAAATGAATAAGGTTAGAAAGGGAAATATAAAGTATTTAATTACCTTAAAAAAAATTTACCCCTTTGTGGAGAAAATTTGTTTAATGCTTCCTTCTTGGTAAAAACTCCTAAAAAAAATTTATCATTGAAAAAGGTATGACTTAGAACAATCATATTTTCTTTATATAAAAAACAATATAAGATTGTGATTTTTTCTTTTTCTTTTTAGTATTGCCAAAGAGGAGTTTGATTATAAATTTTATTATCCGAGTTAAAAGATGTATTACCATTAAACTATACATGTAAGTGTATATTGTAAAACTGTTTGAATTTTTTTAAAAAAATTAATTATTCATAGAATTTTAGTGAGTGTCAAATATAAAATCACAAATAAATGTTTGAGGATTTATAAACAATATTTTTGTTGCATTTCAATGGTATTACTAAGCTAGTTTCTATGCAACTAAATCTATTTTGTGAATTTGGTTGAAAATAAATCATCCCTTCTAAAATTAAGAAACTTGAAAAAAAAAAACACACATTTATATACAATCTAACCTTAGAATTATAATTTTGATCAAGATCAATAAAATAGAAATTGATGGTGGTTTATTTATTTATTTATTTTGCCAATAAATGTATTCATTAAATATTCATAAATTTTATAATCTAACAAGAGCAACAAATAAATTTAAACATTTCTCGCACAAAAATAAAATTCAAACCTAAGACCTATTAGTCCTAAGGCCTCATCCTTAACCAACTGAGTTAGGATCAATGGCTAGTACATCAAAATTTATATCATTGTTATTTAACTCACCTACATTGTTTTGCAATACAAATACTCATACGTAACTGAATTTCATGATCAATGTGACATTTTTGCAATTCCATGCCTAAAACCATGGCTTCTTCTTAATATGGTCCACATAAGTTGGATGATACAATTTATATATCCCATTTGTTTCAAATTAATAGTCATTTTAGAATTTTATTCTTTTCAAATTAATTGTTGTTTTAGAAGCTCTAGATAACATTTATTACTCTTTTTCTAATTTTACCTTCATCATTGGGTTGTAATTAAGTCGAGTCTTAACTTGTTCAAACTCGATTCGATATTTTTTTTTTTAAGTTCGAACTTGGATTGAGATTGAAAATCATGTTCAAGCTCGACTCTTTTAAACTCAAACTCGGCTCGTTAATAAATTATAATTGAGTTAAATTCGAGCTCGAATTCGACTCGTTTTAAAACTTGTTTATAATTTATCAGAATACTCAATTTTCTAAATATTTATTTCTAATAAAATAATTATAACAAAAAATACTTAAAACTAATATAAAAACAAAAACATCAAATTAGTGAAGAAAAAAAATTCAATCATAAAATTGAGTAGGGATGGCAATGGGGCGGAGAATCCCTATTCCCTGCGGGGATTTACTCCGAACGGGGTGGTAATTCTCCGAATTTTATCCTCATGAAAGTGGAGGTGGGGAATATTTTTTTTTCCGTTAGCAGAGACGAGGCGACGACAGGGAGTGTATTCCCCGCTCCAAGGATCCACATCTCATCCCGTGAGAACCCGATATTATATTTATATAATTATTCCTAATATAAAAAGTATATTACTTAGTTACTATATATATATATATAAACACATGTATTAGGGTTTCTAATTTTATATCTCACTTTTTATAATTTTATTAAACAAAATTGTAAAACATTTTTAATGTATTAGGCGTATTTACATTTTAATTTTGTTTGATTGATGTTTTGTATGTCTAAATCTATTAACATTTTCTAAATAAATTTATTCTTATTTTTCAGCCATTATTTATGAATTATATATATATATATATATATATATATATATATATATATATATATAAGTAATGTATAAAAAAAATTAATAAATATATAAGTAATACTGATAATCAAAATATCTCCAGTTATATATATATTGTGAGTTTAAATCTAATTAAAATTTAATTTTTAAATTTTTATACATTAGATTTCACTATTTAAAAGTATCTAAAATTGAATTGAGATAAGACAAAAAAAAAAAAAAAAAAAAATTCAAGTGGAGAACGGGAATCCCCACGAAAACGAAATGAGAACTAAATTGTCCCCGTATGTGAGGTGGGGATGGAGATAGGGATTCCCCGCTAAGGCGGGGATGGTACCCCCACCCCGCCCTTTGTCATCCTTAAAATTGAGCATTATATGTATTATAAAAATATTAATTAATAAAAAAATATTTTTAAAGATTAAAATATTAGATTATATTAATCATGAATATATATATTTTAGTCAAATTAAATTATCAAAAAATTTATAGGAATATTAAAATATATTTTTTAGAGTGCAAAAAGTTTATAGAATAAAAAAATAGATTCTTGCATTAATCTGGTTTGCAACTATCCTGCCCCTTCCCTTTGCATTAGGTCCAACCAAGAAGTGGATTTTTTTCTCTAAAATTTATGTATAAATTACTAAATTAATAATTCAAAATGATTGAGTATCTATCTTATAATATAAAAAAAAAAATTAAATATTAAAACTCTTAAAATTCGATTTTTTAAAAAAAACTTTTGATGTAAAAAAAAATAATTTGGGTTTATGTATGTATATGGTATATAGTAGGAGTATGAAACCAAAGTTTAGGATTAGTGATTGGTTAACTAATAAACAATTACAGTAAACACCAATTCAAATAAAAGTGTAATAATATTGGGGTTTTATGTTGTATCTCTATCTTGTTCAGTTTATTCTCTCATGGTCTACCTACCATATTTGAATGGAGGAAAGAATAAAAACTATTGAAGTCAAAATGTTAATTGATTAACTAATTAATTAACTGCAAATCAAAAGAGAGTGGGCTGATTTCATTTTGTTCTATAAAAGGGATATTAGAAGTTTTGAACATCCCATCATCCCTAATATTTATTCCCTTTTATAGGAATATAAGAATCTTACACTTTATTTGAGTTAATGAAATATTTTATAAAATTTGGTAACAATTACAGAATTTCTCTTTGTTTTGGATGGTAATTGTTAGTGGAAGTTATAGTTTTTCATGGTTTAACTATAATCCTTCAAAACCCCTCAATTAAATAGTAATAAATATTATTATATTTCACTTATAATTTTTTTATAGTAAATTTAATTCTTATCGAAATTCGAACTCGAAATCTTTTAATTCTGAAAATAATTAAAATGTGACTTAACTAATAGTTAATTAATTACTTATAATTTCAAGATCACACAATTTTTTTTATTCTTATTAATGATATAAATAAGAGATGAAATCTTAACCATTCTCATTTCCCTTTAAGAATTTTCAATATATATATATATATATATATGAAACAAACTAGAAAAGTTTGTCCCAGGCATTGATACCCTCAAAATATTTTGAAGGGTGCTTAAAATCAATTGCAAGATTGCATAGCATTTTGTTATTCCATTTACGCTCTGTTGTTGATTGTTTATATCAAAAATTTATTATAATGAGCCCACCACTCCAAATGGTTGGTTTTCCTAGCCATTGACTAGCAAGTGTCTGTGGGGTTCAAAGCTTCCAAATATCAGACAATTTCATTAGACCACTAATGTTGGCCTTTTCAAAAGAATGGTTGTCCACCAAGTTGGTTTCCTAAACAATGCAAATTTCATAGTTTCAAGTTGCAAAGTCACTGACAAAAAGGATTCTTTTTCATGCTTAAAAGGTCATTTGCTTAGTAACAATTTTATTTAATAAGATACATTTTTCCCTTTTGCATCTCTGAACTTGCCAATGCAAAGACATGGAAATATTATACCAGAATATGATACCAGAACTTAGCAATATATCTCTTTAATATGGTACTTGACATGAATAAAGATAACAAAAAAGAACCATTCAAATTGTGATCAGGACAGTCATGAAACTAGTAGCTCAATGATCGTGTACCCTATTTTATAGTGTAGAAAATCAAGAGTTCAAACCCCTACTGCTCAAAACCTTAAAAAATTTGCATTGTACCCAAAAAAAAAAAAAAAAAAAAAAAAAATTGTAACCATGGCAAGAAGCTGGCCACTAAAGATGCAAGATATAAGAAACTGGTATATGTTTTCTGCAATAAATCCGCAGGAGTCTACCATTCTGATTCTACTGGGTAGTGTTCGTTTCACATGCTAGGACTGGACAGGACAGGATTGAACAAATTTAACTTGTGTAATGTTTGGTGCGTTTTTATACATGGACAGGAACAAAAATCACTTTTTGTCCAGTCCCACCCTTTTTTTTTAATCCTTCTATTTTATGGAGTAGTCACTTGTCGAGTCCTTAGAGCATCCTCAACAAGCTCTTAAATTTTTCTCTTTCTTTATTTTATAGAACATGTCTAATAATTATATTTTCAAAGCCTCTTAAATCTTTCTCCTTCTCTAAAATTTTTTAAGAGTCACAATCTCTCTCCTTAAACTTAAATTTTTTATTATTTATCTCTCTTTTTTTCCTTTAATATTTTAATATTTTCTTTTTTCATTTCTTTCATTTTTAAATTATTATTATTATTATTATTATTAATAAAAAATTTATTATTATTAAATTACTATATTATTATTAAACTATTGTTTTATAATATTTTAAATCAAATTATTCTTTTTTAGTAGTAAAAATTTTATGTAAAGTAAAAGAAATAAAATTATAGTATAATAATAATAATAATAGTTTGTTATAATATTTTTATCAAATTATATTTTTTTTAGTTGTAAAAATTTTATATAGAGTAGAAGAAATGATACTGAATATAATAATAATAATAATAATTTGTTATAATATTTTTAAAAAGATTATATTTTTTAACTACAAAAATTTTATGTAGAGTAAAAAAAATGAAATTAGAAATTTACGTATAAAGAAATATAATTGTATATTTATTAATAAAATAATGAAATAGAGAGTATTGTTAGAGTGCGTATTTTTCGAGATAAGTTAAAATAAGGAGTTGAATTGTTTATAATATAATATGGAGTAAAATAGGAAGGTTTGTTGGGATGCTCTTAGAACTCAATTAATAAAAAATTTATTCCTGAATTACTCTTGATAAACATAATTTTATTTTGTATGAAAATTTAATATTTTATTTCTTATTTCCTTGTGACTCAATTAATAAAAAATTTATTCATGAATTACTCTCAATAAACATAATTTTATTTTATTTGAAAATTTAATATTTTATTTCTTTTTTCTTAAGATTCAATTAATAAAAAAAAAAATTCAAATTACCCTTAATGAACATAATTTCTCGTGTTTGAAAATAAACATGAGAAAATTTTAAAAATTATTATAATTCAATTTTATGTAATTACTTATAAAAAAAATTTATTTTGTTTGAAAATTTAATATTTTATTTCTGTTTCCTATCTAGATTTATTGTGTACATAATAACATTTCAAAAAAATACAAAACTGGATAAGGGTATTGAAGTCATTTTCACATAATATTCAGTCTTGTGCCATGATAACCAAACACATTACAAAACAAAATTATAGTCTAATCCCAGTTGCACCAAACACAAGACAAGACAAATATTTACTCAGTTTTATTATGTCTTGTCATGTCCATGCAACCAAATGCAACTTTTGATTCACAAGAAAGTTTAGCCTTGCAAACATTTCAAGCTGAACAATGCTATAGAAATTCGATATCAAGAGAATGTCATTTGATAGATGAATGCTGAATACCTTAAAGCAATAAGTTCAATAGGTTCAAATGACAACTACATGAACTCTTGATGAAGGTTGACAAAGAAAATTGATGAGTGAGGGCTCTTGGCCGCTTCTAACCCATCTAATTGAAAATACAGAATAACAACAATCTAAGAGAATGTTTATGCCTCGACTACCAAAAAAAAAAGGAACTCTATGTTGTTGCAACCCAGGACTCATCAATACCATGAAAGCTGAAACACAATCAGAAAATATATTGATTCAACTTTGTGATCATCCATGGCCGCAAACAGATACACATAAAACAGCTCTTTGAGAATAGATGATCCAATTGTTTATCTCTAAGACATGAGAGCCTAGAATGCAACATCAGCCCATTATATAGCAAAGGGCATACCCGATGGGAAAACATCTCCATGGTAGCTGGACTCCGGAGAGCTTTTGGGGGAATTATTGTAAGTTTTCTCTGTTTCACCTTCAGCAAAAATTTCCTCAGAGCGGCAATCAAAACTGCAAAATGCTTTCTCGCCTCTACAAAACATCAAAAGCCACAACAGAGTTCATGATAACAAACTAGCTTTGATGGCCATAATCAGAAGCAAGGCACTTCATACAGAAATGTATAGGGGACATACCTGTAGATATAAATGTCATCTCTCTTGTCCAACTTTTTCTTGCAAGAGTAACAGAAGCTTAAGAACTCATCAGATGGATAAGGAGTTGAACCCTCCGGGCACTTAGCCTCTTGAGGCAGTTCAGACCCCAGATTTTCTGTCTTGTCAAAATTGGACAACTCATTTGTGTGACATTCTAAAATACAGTCACCAAAAATGTGAGTTGTTTTTGGGTTTGGACCATAAGAAATTATACAGGTATAATCCTCAGAAAGCTCAATCTCACGCGCAGAGAGAGAACCTACATACCCTTGGCTAGAGCCAATGGGTACTGGAAGTGAACTTGATTTGATTTCTAAAGAATTACCTGTTTGTGGATCTCTCCCGCTAAACAGTGATAATTTCGTTATACTAGTAGTTCTATTCTCTGAACAAAACTTTTTAGAACTCAAAGGGGATTTTGGGGATAAGCTAATTGGGGAAGAGATTTCAAATGGTTTAGGTTCTGACTGCAATCCATCATTCCCAAAGAGAGCATCAGAATCTGATTTACCTAATTCAAGGTTAGGAGTTTTGGTTTGTGATAGCAGCAAAAGCATATAGTCTCTTGGCAAAGAGTTGGATCTCACAGAATAACCAGTCTTCACCTGTGATCCAAAGATTATATTCTTCCTCTTTGGTGAATTAAGAACTTCACCAGTTGGTTTGGTTTCATCAGCAAGTAAATTTATGATGCCAAGGCCTACTTTACTGTCATCCCATTTCTTTTGATGGCCATTTTGGGTTGGTGATCTAGGGGACTTGTGGCTAAATGGGTTGCTAAGATTTGAGAAAAAACTGAAATCAAGAGGAGATGTTGGGCTCCTAACTGAGTCAGAATCTGTTGAACCTCTAGAACCAAATCCCACAAAGAAACCAGGAAGATTGAAAAATGAGCTGCTTATATGTTTCGGGCCCAATGCATCAGATTGGCAATGGGACTCTGAAGCAGAATCAGCCATTAGATTGAATATGCATGCCCCTTCCTAACGTAATCTGCTTCTGCTTGTAGGCATCATTAAGAACCTTCCAATGCTTGCAATACAAAATCTGCAATTTCTCATTTAATAGTTGAATTTAAAGAAATAAAAGAAAAAGTAGAAACCATCAAAATCAATAGCAATAGTGCCAAAACTGTAAGCAATTAACATGAGAAATAAAGCATTTAAGGGAACATGTATCAATGAACAAGATATCAGAAAATTGCCCCCATGGTGACAAATTTTCGGTCCCAGTAAAGCTCCAAAATTAATTGAGACATTTATGAGCTTTGAATGGCATCTGAGAACCACGTTTAAAACAAAGTATCAATAGTGGAAAGCCTCCCCTTATGCACCCATAAAAGTATTAAGAAGAAACAATCAATAATAATAAAAAACAAAGAGATTAAATACCCACAAAGCAGTTCATAAATTCAGGGCCAGGAACCCTATGACTGCAGACAAATATAAGAGAGAGACAAAACGAGGCATAAATATTTCTTAATCACAAATCAACAATAAAACTATCAAAACAAGTAATAGTAGAATTTGTAATCCAATTATGTGAGCATGCAACAATTCAATTGTGCCAAGGCAAAAACTTGAGAAACATTTGTTAAATACTTTCACACACAAAGAAAGACTAAATGCAAGCATGTATTTAGAAATAAGTAAATCTCAGCCTATTAATCATCAATATGGAGAAATAGTCCAGATGACAGAAGATCAATAATCCCCCAAATCCCCCCTTCCCTTTTGCTAGAGAAAGAAGTATAAAACAACGAAAGACCTGCTTTACATTTTTTACCCCATGAATCTATATCAGAGAACTTTCTGCAAAATGTGTTATTGAGTGAATACAGATCATCAATGCTATAAGACACAGAGATTTAGATATCCACAAGAAATCAATAAAAATCAAGCATGCAATAAAAGTAAGGGATACAAAAGATTGACAGACCCTAAGAGGAAAATTGATTACTTTATCCCTCAAATTCCACAAAAGGGTTCTTACAATTAAAATCAGATCAACATTTGCAGCGCATAGATTCACAGCATGCATAAAAAATAACCTCAAAAACACTGAAACCCAAGTAAAATAATCTGATAATTGAAAAAAATAGATAACTATGGCATCAAACCAAGGCCAAAGATTGAAACTTTAAAAATACCCATGGACTAAAAATCAAATGGATCATTGATATAAGCCATAAAATCAATCAAAATAGGAAAAACATGAAAAACCCACCTGGGTCTCCCCTCTTAAAACTTCAAAGAAGAGCCAGAGAGAAACTCAAATGCAAGGAGTAGGGACATGTATTGATATGGACAAAGCACAAGCACAACTCTCCCTATATATTTCTCCTTTTAGTTCTTTTTTTTTTTTTTTTAAATTTTAATTTCTTTTTATTTTGATAATTTCTCTTGCATCAAAATCAGAGAAGCAGTGAAGCACTGGGACTTCTGATATACACAGTTACACTTACACACACACTCTCTCTCTCTCTCTCATATGATTGACAAGGAAAATACGTATGGCACCACAGTATTGTATTAACTACGTATATTCCTTGTTTTGTAGTTAAAGACAGAGCAGCTTTTATTAAATGTATAGCATTCACACCCAAAGAAGTTGCACACTGCAAATCTGGCTATAGATCATCAGAATCAGATCCCTGAAAATACAATGTATTAGAACTATTTTTTGATTTCTCTTTTTTTCAATTTTGTGGGGATGATAAGTAAAACTCTTTTCTACTTGTCTATCAAAATTAGAAAAATAACTTTTGATAAAAAAAAAAAATCAACTTTATTAGTGTATAAATTTTGAAAATTTTGTCAAAATTTTTTGTAAAATTTGGAGGTTGTGAAAAAAAAATCAAAATCTTTTATCCAATTGCAGTTTTAGTTAATCCTTTTAATCTTGTTAATTATTTATGTTAATATTATATATTTCACATTAATATAAAATATTTAATGTATAAATTAGTAAAAAAATCAATATAAATTATACAGGAAATTTTTTACTATATTTAAGATTTTCAAATTGAAAATTATCTTCTTCTCTCATTTTTTATTATTATTTAATGTGGATTTTTATGTATTTTAAAAATAATTGATTATCCGTATTTAAATGTTAACTAAAATCATATAAGTAATTGAGTACTCTGTTATTAATTTAAATTATTTTAATATAAATTATGAATTTTTTTAATCATATAAATTATTAAAATGTATTTTATAATAAATTTGATATATTTTAATAATAAAAATTTTAAATTATAATTTTTTATGGAATTTAAAATAATTTTTTTGAAGATTTAGTTTTTATTTTTTAATTTTTAATATTAAAAAAAACTCAAATATTCTATGCCACAATAAAGCTTTTGTTAGTCATGAGTTAAACTTTGATTTGACCGTAGATTTGCTTGGGGTAGAGAAAATGGTGTTTGTTATATACCGTAGATTTGCTTGGTTTAAAAATTAAAAGATAATATTTGGCAAAAAAAAATTAAAAGATAATAAAGCTATTCTATTTCTATAAGTAATTTATTTACCATTTTCTGAATGAGTCAGCACAAAAAGACAAAAGAGGACTTCTTGTTTTCAAGTGACCAAAAGCCGATGTCTTCTGTAGGGTTAACAGATATCTTTTTTTTTTTTTCTTTTTTTTTTCAGAGAAGGAAATTGCTAGCATTAAAAGAGTATGTAATCCAAATCAATACAAATACAAATAAGGGATATGGAGGATGCCCTACAAATTACAATTGAGATGACAATTGAGATGGACTTAGAGTCCAAATACATCGTACCCATAAAAAGATTTTGAAATTTGGGCTTGAAACCAATACAAGAGCATACACAAATATAAATGGCAAAATGATCAAATTAATTTTCAAATTTAATATTTGAAGATAAATCATGACAAAATTACTTTTTTTTATCATCAAAGTCCATATAATTGGTAATTTTTATCAAATTAGTTCTTGATCAAACTTTAGGCAATACATGTGTCATAAAATCAGACGAAATAACGTTACTTTCATAAGTTTCGTTTGGCATAACTTTTCAGAAAAGTGCTTTTCTAAAAAAAAAAAAATCAGTTTTGAAAAAATAGGTGAATAGATGTTTTTCCAAAAAATATGATTGAAAAAAACAATTTCAAAAAAATTAAAAAAATAATCAATTAAATAAAAAAAATTCAAAAAGTGCTATTAAATCTCTAAAAACTATTATGTGATTAATTAATATATTAATGATTGATGAAAATTAAATATAGCACGATACTAATTTATGTGATTATAAGTTAAATTTTAATTTTTTATCGCCCCTTATTAGATTTTCTAATTTATCCCTGTTTGAATGTTATTTATAGATATTAATGAAAGATATTTTAGATTTTGCAATTATTATATTCATTTGATTGTTTAATTTATACTTTATCTCTGGAATTTAATTTTTAATACTAAATAAAGATGTGTATAATGATTAACAAAATATCATTATTTCATTAAAACATTCATTCATTACACAAAATCGAAAAATAATTTTCACTTATACCCCTAAAACTTAAATTTTATTGATTACTATTATTAGCCTGTAGGCTAAAAAAATACTTTTTGAATTTTTAATTTAATTAATTAATTTATTTTTTTTTGAAACTGTTTATTTTCAATCTTGCTTTTTTAAAAAGTATCTTGTTTTTTCAAAAATACTTTTCAAAATTGAAAAAATTAAAAAAAAAATTAGAAACACTTTTCTGAAAAGGTATACCAAATGGGACTTATAAAATTAATGTTATTTCGTCTGATTTTATAGTACACACATTGTCCAAAATTTGACCAATGACTAATTTGACAAAAATTGCCAAGTATGAGGACTTTGATGACAAAAAAAGTGATTTTGTCCTTATTTGTCCCCAGGTGTCAAGTTCGAGGACTAATTTGACCCTTTTGCCTGAGTATAAACTAGGATGTAAGTGAAAAAATATAATAAAATTTATGAGTTGGCAAGCAATTAATAATGTTTTATTAAACTGTATGATAAAAGAAATTGGACAATCTTTTTGGGAGGAATGGAGAATTAATTAGATACGGAGTATCCATGCCAAAATTCTAATATAGAAAGAAAATTTAATGACAATTGATTGCATAATAAAACATTTGTCTCTCTCTCTCGCTTTACAAATCCAATTCAACCAACCATCTCTCTCATTCTTTCAGAAAGGAAATGGCAGCATTGTCCTGTTTTTGGGTTTCTTGTGCTTCTCTATTTGTAACCGTAATCCTGACTCTAGTTCCAGTTGGGTATGGAAATCTTGAAGGTGATGCGTTGCACGCCCTGAAGATGAGCTTGTCTGATCCTGATAATGTGCTTGGGAGCTGGGATCCAAGCCTTGTCAATCCCTGTACTTGGTCCCATATCACCTGCAACCAGGATGATCATGTTACTCGAGTGTATTACAATCTTTTTTCTATACATACATATACACTTTATACTTGTCCAATTGATTTTTTTTTATTTGACTCGAATTTGAAATCTCACAATTTTGAAGATATTATTATATAAAATATTTTTTAAAAAGAAAAAACAATTGTCAGAATTCATTGAATTAACCATTGAATTATTTATTATCGTAATGGCAAACTCATTGTTCATTCTATAATATAGAATTTGTGCTTCTAGCCAACATTATGGTAACATTTTTTTTATTTTTTGATAAAATGAACAGGGACTTGGCTCTGTCAAATTTATCTGGGCATTTAGTACCTGAACTTGCAACGCTAGAGAATTTACAATATTTGTATGTTCCTATTATTCGAATAATGATTTCTAGTTTGATTAATCTTTGATTTTTATTACAAATAACTTAATTATTTTATGCAGGAACCTTTTTGAGAACAATATTGAAGGAACAATCCCTGCTGAATTTGGTAACTTTGCAAGCCTAATTAGCCTGGACTTGTACAAGAATAACATCTCAGGAACCATTCCTCCTTCCTTGGGGAAATTAAAATCTGTACTCTTTTTGTGAGTTTAAGCAAATAATACTAAATTACTAATGTTGTATGATTAAAATTGCATTTAGGTCTTGCTTTCTTTCATTCCTCTTTTTATTTTAATATATATTGAAATGTGATTAGATTTGCTCAATTAACCTACCTCTCTATTTTTTTTTAAAATTAATTTTTGGACTTAGGTGCATGATGGAAACACTATGAATGTGCCAACCTAATTGGAATATTCGAATGCTTTCGTTAATTTCTAGCTTCCAATCTGTTACTAAAAAAACATATCATCTCTATTTGCATATGATGTCGAGTAAATTATCTATAATTCAACTATTAAACTACTAGCTCAAAGAGTATCATTTTAAGATGTTATTGTGTTAATGTTGAATTTGGCAGACGGCTTAACGACAACAGGCTAACTGGACACCTTCCCAGGGAGCTTGCTGATATTTCAAGCCTTAGAGTTTTGTAAGAAGTTTTCTTATTTGAACAATTTTATTTATTTACCTTTACTAAATATTAAGTTAGATATATAATATAGTTGGAAATTTTGAAATGAATAATTTTGGTTAATTAATTTCCTTTTTTTTTATTTTTTTAAATTTTTCTAGGGATCTCTCAAACAATAACCTATGTGGAACAATTCCTTCTGGACTTGAACGCATCCCTACTGTCAAGTAAGCTTTTGCTTTATTTATTTATTATTATTATTATTATTATTAATTTATAATTTATTATTGTTGTTCAAGTTCTTTTTATTTGATAATTTAAATGAGGAAGAATTAACTTATTTTTGTTTCACTGATATAGAATTGAGAATAATCCTCGACTAGGAGATCCAAATGCAAATTGTCCATGAAGAGAGGTGGATTAGTGCAAAAACTCCTTGAATAAAATTTCTGTATTGACACTTGACAGTGAGATAAGTTCAATATGGTCCTATTAATTGTGGATTTTGTTGTATGATTTAATGATTTATATCAATATTTCAGTTTTTACCCATTTATATAGCAATACATTGCTTGGGATTTTAATTTAAAACTAGTCACATGCTGGCGTTTTATGCAGATCCTTGTTATATATTTTTTTATTTAATTTATATTTTTAAAAAATATTTGCTCGCATTTTATGCGAATCCTTATTATGTTTTTTTATTTAATTTATATATTTTTAAAAATATTTTAATATACGTAAATTATTATTATTATTTTATTAAATTTAAATAACATCTTGTTTTGAATATAATATAAATAAAATATATGAGACAAATTTATTATATATAGATCAATTAAAAATAATAATAATAAAATATATTAAATATATTGGATTGCACAAATTTTAATTGAAATATACAAAAACAGATGACTTATAAACAATTGTTAGCCTATTGGTGAAATCAATCACGAAAGGGGAAGCAATAAATAAATATACATAAATGATAAGAAGATAAATGAAATTATAATTGATAAGAAGATAAATGAAATTACTTTTACTTTTCTAACTAAATTAAGGCCATGAAGACAACTCTTATTTAGAAAGCATGAAAATTAAAATTAATTGCAAAAAGAAAACACAATATAAAATATAAACACTTATATAAATTGGTAAAAATCAATAATGTTAATGGATACCAGATAGTAGTAAAGGGTGGAAATTAAAAAGGGAAAATCATACACAATGTAATTCAAGATTTAGACACAATTAAAACTCCTCATCTTTCTCAAAAAATGTGTTTAGTGAGAATCAAACTTGAAACTCTTCCCACAAACTCAGTCTGTATTGTCAACTAAACCAAACTCCTTTGGTTAATTTAACAATTATTAAGATAGATAGATGTATTAATACATGAGATAACTATTCTCTTAATTATAAAATTAACATATATATATATATACACGCGTGCGCACCAAACCATAGCCTGATTATAAATGTATACATATTCTAAGCAATAGACTTGGCTTGATATTTAACTTAATACACTCATCTTTCTCTACTTTTTTAAAAATAAAAGTTTAATCCTTAATACTTGAAAATGTCAATTATTTAATCATTTCGTAGATTTTTGCTGCATTCGAAAATTTCATATTTTCGTACTTTGATTGTTCAAAAAGTGTTATGAATGGATTGTAGCTTTTCAAAATCTTATATAAAATTTGAAGGAGAATTTTGTTTATATACATAGTATTTTTTACTTTTACCATATAATTAATATACGAGATTATAACATTTTTTTTTTTTGGAAAGTAACACTTTTTATTAGGAAGTAAATATTATTTTTGAGGGTGTTTTATTTGTACTATAAAAAAATATCCTAAAAAGTAGATTGTCCTAAATATAGTAAATAACTTATATAGAGGAAATGAACTTCTCGAGTTAAATTCAAATCAAATTTACTAAAATATCTTTAATTAAAAACTAGAGAAAAACACAACTATTCTCTCTTCCATTAATTGTATATGTAAATTAATTAATTGTAAGAATAAATCAGGTCCACGCGCACACACTTTTAGCTTCCTCTTTTTTCTCCTCATACTCACCACTGGTCTACACCTTTATTGCTGACAGTTATATTTTGCAAATCTATAATTTTATTTTTATCTTTTATGTTTTATTTATATTTTTATTCTTTTATTTTATTTTATTCTTTTAAAAAATATATTTATATTTAGTGTTAATCATTTATATTTTTATCAATTGGTTTATTAATTTATTATAATTTTATTTGATATAATAATTCGTTTAATCTTTCAATTTTATTATTTTTACAATGATATTTTTATAATTGAAAAAATTATTATTTCATAATCACCAACAACAAAATTAATTAAGTGTACGTTAATATTACTATTTTGTACATAATAAGTATGAACATCCTATGTAAGTATAAAATTTAATGTTTCTGACTTTTTATTAGTATTTATTTATTGATTACATGATATTTGCACACATACAAAATTAAAATTAATAATTTTGATAGTGCTAAAAAATGATTAGGTAGGAAGATAATAATTTTTTTTTATTCGCATTAAAGTTACTTTTATGTATAATTGAAGTGATTTCTTTTTTTATGTGAAAAAAAGTAATGAATCTAAATTTTATATTTAATTAATTTGACGCTAATAACAGTGTAATTGTCACCATTTACAAGATACTAGTTTTTTATATCACATTTGCATGTGGAGCAACATTTTCTTTATATATATTATATTTTTAATATAAATTATAATATATTGTTCATTATATGATGTTGAAGTACTATTAACCTATTGTAAGTTGAATAATCATAAATTAAAATTAAAAACTTAGTGACTATATATTTGACACAATTATATACATAATAAATTATTTATATTATTCGTATTTGTAATTATTTGATTCATTATGATAATTTTATTAAACAAAAACTGTAGGTTCATCATTTATAAGCAACATGATCATTAAATATTGTTTATAAGTTCATCAAATATATTGTGTAAATTCATCATTTGTGAACTGTAAGAATTGTTTTTCAATGAAGTTGTAATTTCTCATAAATAAATAATCATAAATTAAAATTAAAAACTTAGTGACTATATATTTGACACAATTATATGCATGATAAATTATTTATATTATTTATATTTGTAATTATTAGATTCATTGTGATAGTTTTATTAAACAAAAACTGTAGGTTCATCATTTATTAGCAACATGATCATTAAATATATGATGTAATTTTATCATTTGTGAACTGTAGGAATTGTTTTTCAATAAACTTGTTACTATTGCTAAATGAAGTTGTAACTCTCATAAATTAACCTACATTTTATGCAAAAAAAATAAAATTGTCATTGTATTCCAATGAATTTTTAACTATTCTTAAATGAACCTGCATGTTATATATAATGAATCTGCTACTCTTATCATCAAATATATGATGTAGGTTCATCATTTGTGAACTGTAAGAATTGTTTTTTAATGAACTTATTATCATTGTTAAATGAAACTGTAACTTTTCAAAAATGAACCTGCACCTTATGCAAAAGAATAAAAAAAATAAAAAATGAAAATGTCATTGTATTTCAATGAACCTTTAACTATTCTCAAATGAACTTGTAGGTTATATATAATGAACCTGCAACTCTTATAATGATATTTGCATCTGATTATTTTTTTAGAGCGAAAAAGTATACTGACAGTTTTTTACTCAATAAAAAATATCACATTTAATTTGAAAATTAATAGATTATTAATATCACATATAATGCTTTAAATATTTTTTTTAAAATAAGTGCTTTAAATATTTTAAAAAATATTAAATCATCAAATTAAATTAAATTAAATTAAAATTTTAAAAAATAATTTTAAATTTTTGTAATTTAAATTTTAAGGTTAAATTACTTATAATTTTGTCATATAAATTTATCAATCCGTATTTAGTATAAATTTATTGAAATTATAATTACCAAAATTAGAAACTCATAAAAAAAAAAAAAGAATCGTATTTTTTTTTCAAAAAAAAAGAATAGTATTTATTTTTTATTATTACCCATATAATCATTATCCAACAAAAAAAAAAAACGTGATTTTTATGATTAATAATTTAGTAGTCCTTTCTTATTTTTTCTCTTTAAATACAGTTGGTTCTCATTTGTTTCTCTTTAATTATAGTTGACCCTCTTAATCCACAATGTTATATGGATTTGAATTCATAATATAATTTACCGATATCTTATAAGAAAAAACAATATATATCAAATAAAAAAAAATTATTTCCTATAAAGTTAATATGTAAATTAAACACTTAATAAGTTACACTTATTGAAAAATAACTTTCAAAAAAGTTAACTCTTCAAAAAGCACATTTCCCATAAAGTAGGTCGTAGCACACCAAAGGATCTAATTCTATATCAAATGATCAAATAGTTGGCGCATTCAAATTTGAAGGATGGAATAGTATATTTGGTGACAGTAGTAATTTTTTTTTTTTTTTTTTTTTTTTGCCAAAGGTGACAGTTGTAATTTACTCACTGCACTTGCTAGCCAAGCTTCAACATACAATCTAGTTGGGCTGTGGGAGCCCAGGAAGAATAGTATTTCCTGGTCTAGTTGGGCTACGGGATTTTGCCAAGGAAAAAGAGTAGAGAAAATTACTCCATGTACGTTTTTTTAATTTTTAATTATAATTTTATTTTAATTTTTATTTATTTTTATTTTTATTCTCTCATTTATTTTTATACTTTTTTTTATTTTTTGTTAAAAAAAAATATACTATTTGCATTTTGTGACTCTTATTTCTTTTCTTTTTTAGTTGATGATAGCAATTGATTTTAGTCGGATTTCATGTTTTCTTTTCATTAATTATTATTATTACTATTAATTAAATCATTCTAATCTCTGTATTGTTTTAATTTAATAAAACATGAGTTTATCTCATTTTTTTTATATGTATTTATTATTTTTATTACTGTAAAAATTTAACTATAAGCAAAAATTTAAATTCCTGGTGAAGTAATTAATAAAATAAACAATTTCAATAATAATCATCTAAAATAATTGAATAATTATTTGAAATTTGTCATGTTTATTTTTAATATTTTTGCTCTTAAAACTCAAATTTAAATATAGCTGTTGTGATAATATTTAAGTAGTATATTTAGATTGGATGTTTATCCTATCTCTATAGATAGATATTCTTATGTAAATAGAACTCTTTTCCTATTCCTATCTCTGTAACATTTTACACCTATAAATAGGTGTTACAATCAATGAAGTTATATACACAAATTACTCTCTTCTATTGTTATTCTGTTTTTTCTTTCTCTATTCTCCATAATTGTTCTTTATTTTACAACACGTTCTCAGCACGATTTCGTTCTACCATCTAAATACCTAAAGGTAATTATTCTAAAATAAAAACGTGAATTAGTTATTTATAATAAACGTGAATGGTGCACGTTTTTATTAGTTAGATCTTTTCTAATGTATAATGTACTAAAAGGCTTGTATCAAGTAGTTATTT
>CATKHJ010051091.1:0-22499 GCA_949750685.1 Vernicia montana
TATATATATATATATATATATATATATACAGTGAGTTGGCTTAAGAAAAAAAAAGGACATATCCCACATCGAAAAGACAGAAAAGAAATTGGAAAAATCACAGTAAAAAACAAAGCTTGGAAGACCAAGTCAGCACCTTTCTCATTCAAAAGGCTAGGATCAAGTGTTGTATGAGTATGATGCTTGAACCGGCTTTCTCATTGAACCAGTTCCAGGTCAATCGGTTTAATGGTTAACTAGTCGGTTTGAATGGATTCAAGCCAATCCGTAGTTAAATCGGTTTAACTGATTGATCCGATCTGATTTTAACAACAATTATTTCTAATATAATTGTTAAATCCAAATTCGGACTGGACGGCTAATCGGACCAAAAAACTGTCACTGTTCAAATGGGCTAACTATTTTTTTTTTTAAAGTGTATTTAAAAATCTAAATGCTTAATTATAAGCCTTAGGGATTGAATACTGACCTTCAATAGGTATTTTAATAGACTTTCCACTACACCATGTAATGTTTTTATAATTTATTTCTCAAACTATATATTTAATTATGATAAAATAATTTAATTATTAATCTCATTATAATTTGACAAATTATATTTATTAATTTTTAAAAAAAATTATATACATTAAATTTAATATACCTTAAAACTATTAAATTAGTAACATAATAAATTATATATATATATTACCAAACAACATAATTCTTATTAATATGTAAATATTATGATTTGAAATTTTATTTCAAATATTATTCAATAAATTTGTTAATTAATATTTACTTAATTTATTTATTTTATTTAGATATATTTTTATTTATCATGATTTTTAATAGGTAATATTAATTATAATATATTATATATTTAATTTAATTACGATTCAATCTCAATTTAATTACAGTTAAACCTAAATATTTCACTGTTATAAGACCGGGCGGATCTAAAAAAAAATCTTGATTACTAGTGTATCTATATGTGCAACAAAACAAACCTGAAGCATGAGGAGCTCCGCTTTTGTTATCTCACGATTATTGATCAATACATTTGTGTTTCCATTGCTTGCATTTCTATGAATGTAACCCCCAACATCTAGTTCGGGACTAATTATTTGGCAAGGCTTCTTCCCTTCCTGTTCAGCCAAACAAGATATATAAATAGATTAATCCAATGTAAAAAAGAAAAAGAAGCTATATATAGAAAGAGTTCAATAATATTTGATTATAAGACCAATCAGCTTTGGCACAGCAGTACTAGATTCATTTCTCCAGGATTGTGAGGTCGCGAGTTTGAATCCAGTCAGAGTCAAATTTATCAAAAATACTAACCTTTCCCCAGAAACCAGAAACTTTATCATACCAAAAGCGTCCTGGTTTTATTTCTCTGGTGGGTTTTGGCAATTCTGCAAAAGAAAAAGCTCCTGTTGAGAAAGAGGCTGACAATTTACATAAACAAGCTCAGGTGGTATCTGATTCACTTGACAAAGTCTTTCAGATTTCATTATTATTTGCCTAATTTCTATTTCAGACAAGAGTTGGTTCAACAGTGGAGAACATTTCCCCAATTTCTTTCTATTGGATTCATCAATTCTTTGACCTATACAAGAAACACATTTTCTTCCTTCTGGCATTAAACCCATTGCTCTTAGAACACAATTATAACAGTATTTTGCATTGCAAACAATGCAAATCTCTTTATTAGTAAACCAATTTCCTTTCAAGCATCCATGGCATTTCCCTAATTTCTTCCCTTGCCTTTCAGCCATTTATTAATAATTTCTCACAGTATATGATATATAATTTAGAGAAAAATAGTAATGATATGCAAGAAAATGGAAGCATAAAGAAATTGCAAATTGATAATATGCCTATAGATAGAAAATGTTGGAGATGTTTTCAATATTTTCTTTTTCTTCGTGACCCAATTTTTCTAAGTCAAGAAATTGAATGGAAAATGGAGGAATTGCGTGTCTTGAGGTTTGTAAGTTGACTGATTTTTTATCAATTTAATTATTTGATTATATATATATTATAATCTTTATTCAGATAGGTAGTTTTTTAGAAAAAAATTCAAAACTAAACATGATAAAGAATTGCAAAATTGGAGATCAAGAAACCCTCGTAGAGTGTCGACTAACACCGGGAACTCATATTTATAAAAATAAAAAAAAATAAAAATAAAAACAGGAACTCATAAAATTAAAAATAAAAATATTTATGAATCAATTAAATTTCAAATTATATGGATTTTAAATAATTCTTAGGGTTTTTAGACAGAGTTGTAAGAATAATACTTAACATCATTTATTTATGAAATAAAATGAGAAAACATAGAAACAATGGGAGAATATAGAAAAATTAATATTCAAAATTTTCAATTTCAAATTTTAGAAAAATAAAAATTTAACTATGGCACCCGCACCGCGCATGTTAGAAACTAGTAGTTCTTTAAAAAATTGTAATGAGATTGATTAATTAAACTGTAATATTAATAAATAACATTATATTTATAATATATGATTTAGATTGGATTTAATTTTAAAAATTTAGTTAACCCATGATATCAGTATTATTTAAAACTTAGTTTCTCTATGTTTTTAACAATATCTATTCAGTGAGATTTCTAATCTCTTTATTTATTAATTTTAAGAATTACGAATATGTGAACTAAACGGGTAGCGTTAAACAAATCACATTACAAATGAAATTCACATGAAAAACATTCAAATTCTGGACTTGTAATTGAGAGGAATTTCCCAGGAAAGTGATGGGAAAGCATATATTTACATTTTGAACTCTAAGCCCATAATATTAAGTTTAGGTCCAATCTATGCCTTAACTTAGGCCAGAAAAATCTTAATGGTATGGATTCCAATTTTTGTTTTTGATGAAAACTTGTATAAAATTGATAGGCCTGAAAATCAGTTGTGAAGTCAGAAATTTTCTAATTAAATTTTAAATTAAGTGATTCTTTTAACCATTTAAAATAAATAAAGATAAAAAAAAAGTTGCAAGATAAAACTTTCACAATAAAATTTGATTATATATATTGTAATTTCTAATAAATATTATAACATTTTGTGAATATTTATGAATAGTTTTTATCATTTAGATATTGAGATAAACATAATATTAGCCCCTCATTTGATATTGGGTTCAACTTATTTACTTTTTTTTTTTTAATTTAATTTTAATTAGAATGCAAATTCGTAATTTACAATATTGAAGATAACTAGTGCAATTGAGTCAAAACTTACTAGTAGCAACTTATTATTTACTTATTTGGCAAAAAAAACTTATTATTTACTTATTTACGAAATGAGTTAATAAACTTGAACTTAATAATTTATAATTGTTAAGATTTCAAATATATGGAATCTCACGTCGGAAAATAAATGAGATTAAGGAAGAATATATAAGTGGTAAAAATTTATAAACTTATTATTTTAAGGTTTTGAATTGAAGTGATGCATCAAGCCAATGAATGTGTCCCTCACCAAAATCCATTACGGAGATCTCTCAAATTAAGTTAAGTGGGCTCCCCGTATTAACTTTTTGGTGTTAGGTAGGATTAGAAATTATAAGAAGTCAATTTTTTTTACCGTATTAATTATTAAATTCACCTCCCATTTTGTTAAAAACAAATAATCTACTTTGGAGTAAAGAATTAATTTACAAGAAAAGAAAAATATTTCATCTTTAATCTTTATAATATATGACTCAAAAAGTAAAATCCTAAGATATATATTGGTTATAAATAATTAATGCTTTTCAAAATTCATTATTAGTTCTTTGTGAGATTAGTAGATTCACATATTTGTATATGGTTTGCTTATTTTTATGGGGATTTTATTAAAGTTTATGGACTCGTACATACGTAGACTTATAAATAGGTAAGTATTGGAATCTATTTACACAAAACTAATTAGTTTGTATTAGATCTAATACTTACTCACTTATAAGTTCTTTATATATTTTATCATTATTTGATGTGTGTGTTCGAAAAAATTATCTCACATGGAATAATGACAAAATATATAAAGAATTTATAAGTACGTGAATGTTGGATCTAACACAAACCAATCAGTTTTATGCAAATGAATTTCAACACTTACTTACTTATAAGTCTATATTCTGCTTGTGTATTAAAAAATGAAAAATTATGGAAAAAAAAAAAGGACAAGAATAATTGTTTGGTGTGTGTATTTTCTATTTTTCTTGCTGTATTAATTGATTGGTGAACATCTCCTTGAAGAAATAAATCTATTTTGTTCTCTTTGTTAGCTGCCTCTTATTTCATTTTCTGATTTGCTTCAGTTGTAGGCAACTTATATATATGCATGGTATATATGTTACTCAGAAAGTCAGAATTTTGAACATATATGTAAGACACCTAACATTTTTATAGCTCTTTGGTTTTTAGTTCACCACACATCATAGTCTGCTGATTTTTCTTATATTTCTGTTCATGATTAATATAGATTCGGAGAGCGATCCTTAAAAGCTAAACATTAAGGATATTGTATCTTTAACACTCCCTTTAAATGATAATTAGGTCAAAATATTTTTTTTTATGAAAATTTAATTGACACTTACAAACTGATGATAGAATTATATGATGATAATTTTAAAAGCTCATACTAGATGATAAGAGAGAATTGAAACCTCATATTGGACTGAAAGAGCACACCCAACAAAGAGACAAGAAACCAATTTGAAACTCAATTCAAATTATATAATTAGGGGTTGTACATGGATTGAATTTAAGGTCTAAAACCATGTTGATATTAGTATATATTTAAGACAATTAATTTTAAAAACTAATTATTAAGAATGAGGAATTTATTTTTATATTAAATGAAGAGTTTATTTTTATATTAACGTGCAGAGGCGAAACTAGAAAAATATAATAGGGATAACTAAAAATATAGCAGTATATTATTTTAATATTGGGTGGTGGTGGTTGGGGTGGTGAGGGGCGGGGGGCTGAGGCTTATGTTGAGGGAAGCTAACACAAAATATATATATAACAGAAGAATTTTTTTTTAGGGGTAGTGGTCTCCCTCAGTGTATGAGTAGTTCCGACCTGATTAATCTGTCAATTTATTTATATTTAATCAATGTGAAACTCATACATATCGTACACTTGACAATTTCTATATATTGGTATGTTTATTAGTGGTGAATATGGTTGGTGATCCATCAATCTATAATCTATATATTGATTAATGACTTTAATTTTCTTTTTCCTATAATAATTAGTGATTTTCATGGAATGAGATTTTTATTATTCCTTGCTAAGAAAACGAAATGGCAGCCTTCATAATATTTCATGTTGATTTTTTTTGTTATTTTTATTATAGATATATTCTACTGCAGTTGCATCCTATTATATGTCCTTTGCTAAGAAATTTCCTATTAAATTTTAAATACATACTTATGCAATTGTACTTATTCTCATATGCTCTGGATGGCTAGCTACACCAATCCAAACATACGGAGATAGCTCCAAAATTTATGAGGCTATGACGAAACATTTACCCATTGAAGGGTTCCTTATGCAATTGTATGCAATGTTGGATATTGCATAGTTTAAACTAAAAATAGAAAATAATGAAAATATAAATTCTTTCATAGTGATCGTACGTCTTTGTTAATTTTATATGAATTAACAAGTAATATTGAGTAAATGCTTTTAAGTTTAATTATCAAACATTTTACTAAAATAGTATAATATATGAAATAAAAGATATGAGAAATGTTATAGGTGAAGATATGGCATAATTTGTTAGGCCAATATGAACCTCCCACTCTCACGCTAGCACTTCACGGATAATAGAAATCAAAGCCCCCTGCAACTCCTCGATCCATGCTTCCCTCTGAGAATATCCACCACACTTTTGTTATCAATTTCCACCACCAACCTCACTCTATGTCCTTATCCCAAAATAACTTGATATTAATTTCTTAATTATATATATATTAGCATTGGGAGAAGGCAACTTAAACTTAAGTTTATAGCCCAAATAGCATTTATATTTATCATTAGACTATACTTTGATATGATAATTATATTCTTTCATAAAACACTTTGTTACCTGTATATCATATATAAAGTTTTTTTTATTAGTCTTGAGACTGTTTTAATTATATTATTCACTAACAGTACACTTTTATATATCTATCAATGAAACTAAGTGGAACACATGTTCTTAAATTTGAGGAATTGCAAGATTTAATTACCTAACTACAATTAGCGCATTTACAAAATCTCTATAATTTTATGAAAGAATGTGTCATGTCTTTTAACTCGTATGTATATATTTTGTTTAAAAAAAAAAAAACACCTAGCTACAATGTGATTTGACATTTGAGCCAAGATTATTAACATATGCTAATATATCTAAGTTTTTAAATATTAGCATCTGAATTATTGATATTGTATTTAAAAAGTATTTAACACAATTAATGAAATTTTAGATTAATGATATTGGAATTGTCCTCAACCCAAAACTGGAAATTTTTAAATTTAAGTCTTAATCCAAATTAAACCAAATCTACCAAAAAGAAAAAAGAATGTTTGATACAAACATGCACATAAAACTAAATTATTAGGTTCACAATAACAAATAACCTTTTTTAACAGCAAGATTTGCATGCTATTAAAAAATAAAAATTTGATACAAACAAAATTTAGCAAAAAGACCATCAAATATATCAGACTTCATATATAATTAAAAAAATTTAACAACATTATTATAAATATTTAACAAGATTATTAACATATTATTAATATATATTGATATTTGATAATATTATTAATATGTTGTTATATAGATATATGTATTACGATTAATTGTTACTTTTATTAGCAAGTATCAAATTATGTTAAATTCAATTTTCATAAGTTAGTATATATAATCAAAACATATTTGTAAAAATTTTATACATTTCTCAATAACTTTGACAAAGCAAGTAAGAAAATACACAAAATTTAAAATATTTACAACCCTACTAACATGTAAATATAACTTCCACAACAACCTAAACTACTTTTGAGTGCTAATTTTCTAGTTGTTTAAGTATCAAACATGCATGAGTCCAAGTAATTAATAACTTAAACCAGCAAATTAATACTTTTTTGACAAAATGTCCACATTGCTTCATGCATGAGGAAACCCAATTTTTTAAATTCATTGGTTGTATTCCATCACTTTGTATGGTTGTTGCCTTTGCCTCTCTATATCTTATAATATAATATAATAATGATAATAATCCAGTGGTCCATTCCCCACTTGTACCCCTTCTTCAATGTTATATAATAGATATGTACAGGGCCCCACCCTTATATTTTTCCTGTGGCCCCGCGTGTTGTTCACGTCCCATTCATCTCGCGTTGTCTTTCAGTTTGGTTGTGGTCGGCGAAGAGTAGCCTAGTCTAGGCGATTCGAAGTGGTGGTACTCTCTTAAATCTGGCACGTGTGAACTCTCAGACACGCGCCAAACCTTAACGGACTTGTCTAAGCTCCCGCTATACACTATCCACCGTTGATCTCCTCTGTCGGAATCTTGATGATTTTCTTCTTCAACGGCTAAGCATTTTACGGGCGCACCATGACCTGTTAAAACCGACAAACAAATATGGACCCCACCAGGCTCTCTCTTCCATACACATATACTTTTATCCGCGGACCCACTCAACACCAAATTACCGGCCGTAGCCAAACACAGGACGGCCATTTTATGACCCCGGAGGACACCACCATGTGATAAGTGCTTTTCACGTTCCCAAAAATTTACCAATCCATCTGAGGAACCACAGTAAATCACAGCTGATTCTAGATTTACTGCTAAAGCAGTTACCGCGTTTTCTTGTTTTAACAGTATCTGCACCAAGAAATGCTTTGTTCCTCTTCCTTGAAGCTCTCTCCTCCATACTTTCACTGTTCCATCGGCTGAACCGGTAAAAACCAATGAATCGAACCCAGTAATGACTGAATTTATCGCATCATCGTGTGCATTGATCGATTCGAGACACTTGTAATCCGTAACTCGCCATACTTTCAGGGTTTTATCCCAGGATCCTGAGTATAATAAACCCTGATCTTCATTCAAACTGAGGCAAGACACAGCATCGAAATGCTTGATACGTAGAACATTTCGATGTCTACGAACTTCTACGTAGTTCTTGGGATTAACAGATTTCTTGATGTACTCTTTAAAAGTAGGTAAACTTCCAATTCTCTTATGAACACTAGGGGTTTTCAGAGAAGACTTCCATATTCTGATTTTCCCATCTTGATGACCAGTGAAAATCTTATCTCCATATATGACAATGGCTTTAACTAAGCCACTATTGGATTTGAAGCCAGAGAATTCCTTCATATTCCTCCAAACGCGTATGTTCTTGCTATCAGAGCCAGTATATAACAAGTTACCAGAAGCAGCTAAGGAATAAACATGACCTTCTTCCCGTACAATGGATCCAACAAGACCATTATTTTTGAGTTTATGATTGATTATAGGAGATGGTATTATCCATGGAGATTTAGAATATGGAGACGGTTGGCTCCATGGAGACATCAAAGGAGAAGCCTCACAACTTGTGGATGATCTAGGACTTGCAAGAGAAGGCGGACTTGTAGTACTCTTGTTATTAGAGAAATTATCATCTTCTTGATTTGGAAAGATAGTTGGATCAGAGTGCAAGAGAGCACCAAACTTTGGTCGGTTAACACGACCCGTTGGCTGTGTAACCATGGTGTTGCTACCACCTGTTTTTTGTTGTTTCATACAAGGAAAATTGAAGAAACAAATTTCTGTAAAGCTGATTCCAGACTGAAAACACTAAAAAGAAAGAGCTGAGAGAGATTGTTATTATTGGTGGATTGTATTTGAAAGAGAGAATGAATGAAAGAAAGAAAGTAGTACTGAAAAGGTTTGTGAAGGGAAGGGTGTATATACATATAAGAATTGAAGGATAGATTGGTGATCAAAGGGTGTGATAAAGGGAACACGTGGAGATATAAAAGACGTAATCATTATAAACCGGGAAACTGGATGAGCCGGTAATAAAGAAACTGTGACAAATTTTGTAGCATGAAAATTATGAAAAAATAGGTGTAAGGTAAGGTGGCTTATTTTTTTTGGCTTTTTGTATACATTTTAGGTTTTATACGCTAAGATTATAAAGGGAAATAATACATTAATACATTAATTAATTAATTAATATTAGGTTTTGTTTAAACTTCTCCAGAAAGGAAAGTTGATATTCAAGGAAAAGAAAGGGATCTTGATTTGTGATTACATGGAACCTACTTTCACATTGTTGACTATATTTTTAAGTACAACGCAAGATTTTGACCTTTGACATTGTCAAGCGCTTTATAATTTTGTCATGCTTTTTGACTGCCAAACGATGCCGTTCTTATGCTTTTTCTTCTCTATTACGTTCTCTTTTCCATGACAGATTGCTTGTCCCAGTTAACTTTGGTGCCTTATTTGGTTTTCTGATGTTTAAGTTCGGTGTAGCATTGTTAATGCAATAAATGTTTGGTGTAGCTATTGATTGAATATTTCATTATTATTTTATATATGTATATAGTAAAATTAAGATGCAATAATTATATATATATTAAAAGTTAAGCTTAAGGGTTTAGAAAATTTTTCTAGCTACTAACTCTCTCAAATGTATTAGCATTCTAATAGACTCTAGCTAATTAGTGTTTTATATTTTAATTAATATTATTTTAAGCTGTATATGCTTTAGCTTTTTCTTTTTTCCTGGAATTAATTAGCTAGAAAGGAAATAAAGGTTTACCAAAAAAAATTACTTAATTAAAAAAAAAAAAACTATTCAAATGTGGACAACACTAGGGATAATATCTTTGAATTATCACATCCGCAGCTTTTTATTGTTGTTGTTATTATTATTTTTTTAGATAAGCACTTCCCACATCGGCAGTTAACATAATTCAACGTTTTAAACTTTGAAAATATTTTCTTTATTTTACTCAGTCTATTAGAATTTGAAATTTTTCATTCAAATGACTACTAATAAGCTTTTAATTTTGTCTTTTTTTATAATTGAAATGTCTCGAATTCGAATATCAATTAGAGTTAAATTTACTATATAAAAAAAGATATTTTCTATGGTTATTTTATTTTTAACAAAATAAACTTACTTTATTTTATTGACCATTACGAAAGAAAAAAGGCTATTTTTCGAAAAATCACAATTTTCTTATTTTTTTTCGTAAATTAAATTATTTTTTTATAATTCTTCTTGATTGCGAAAAAAGTTTTAATTTTACAAAAATATAACTTATTTTGTGCAAAATAATAATTTTATGAAAAAGTTCATAAATTAACAAAAATGAAAAATAATTTCGTAATTACGAAAAAAATGGCTGTCTTACAAAAAATCACAATCTTCTTATATTTGTTAATAATTTTTCTTAGTTGCAAAAAAATTTTAATTTTACCATAATATGATTTATTTTGTGTAAAATAATAACTTTACGAAAAATTCATAAATTAAAAAAATAATAATTTTGTAATTACGAAAAAAATAGCTCTCTTACGAAAAATCACAATTCTCTTATATTTTTTTGTAAGTAAAACTATTTTTTCGTAATTTTTCTTAATTGCGAAAAAATTTAATTTTACCAAAATATAACTTATTTTGTGCAAAACAATAACTTTAAAAATAAGTTCCTAAATTAATGGAAAAGAAAAATAATTTCATTAATTTTATTTCATTTCGTTAATTTTATTAATTTCATAAAGTTAATTTCATTTATTTCTTAAATTTAATTAATAAAATTATTCTGTTAATTTCGTAAAGTTAATTAATGAAATTATTTAGTTAATTTCATAAAATTAATTATCAAAATTATTTTTCTACTTCATTTCGTTAATTTCATAAAGTTAATTAATGAAATTAGTTTTTTTTATTAATTTAGAAATTTTTTCGTAAAGTTATTATTTTGTACAAAATAAGTTATATTTTCTTAAAATTAAAATTTTTTTTCGCAACTAAGAAGAATTAGGAAAAATAATTTAATTTACGAAAAATATGAGAAAAATGTGATTTTTTGTAAAAGAACAATTTTTTCGTAAAATAAAATAAAATAGATTTACTTTGTTAAAAATAAAGTAACCGTAAAAAACACCATAAAAAAATAATAATAATAATTTGTGTATTCTTCTACTATTATTATTACGGAATAATATATATATATATATATATATATATATATATATATTTTGAAAACCGTTGCGGAATAATAATTAAGATAAAAAAAAAAATTATTTGACTTGCACAAGATTTTCATTCCCGCCATTGTTCTTGCGTATCTAATTTTGAAATTTTAGTTCTGCCCTAATATTCAACTATTTTGCTGTTTAACAATATCAGTATCCTCCAATAAAACATTTTCCCACTTTAGTAATCTAATTCTTATGAATTGTTTACTTTTGGCTAAGCATTTCATTTATTTTAATTTTTATATACATTTTTTATTTGTTTCAATTAGGTGTATCTATTAAGAATCAATCATACATTGAAAAATACACTAAAAATATATGGATATATAATGGTTTGGGTTTGACTATCTAATTAATTAGTTCTAACATTTTAACAATATTTGACTCAAACTCATTAAAACTCAATTTATTTGTAGGCTTAACCTATACCCAATTCAAGTCACCACTACCCTTTCAATTCAATTTCTATCATGGTATCAGAGTAGATTTAGCCCGATTCAATTTTAATCACCTAATATCCGTTTGGATGTTCAATCCTAGCGGTTCAGTCCAATTTTGTCGTTGCATTCAAAATTGGAAAAATATACTAAAAATATATGGGTACATAATGGTTTGAGTTTGACTATCTAATTTATTAGTTTTAATATTTTAGTAATGATTGACCCAAACTCATTAAAACACAATTCATTCGTGGGCTTAACTTATACCCAGTTTAAGTCAACTCTACTCTTTCAATTCAATTTCTATCAGCATCCTCATGGTGCACCACACTCAATATCTCTTATTTATTTATTTATATATATATATATAGTAAATTTGCTTTTGATTAGCTTTATAAATGACTTCAACATCACTAAATTTAAAGTTTATTGATATTATTTCTAGTGTTGATCTAGAAAAACAAAGACAGTAATTAATTTTTTTGAATAGAAAGAGAGTAATTAATTAATACAACAATTTTTGCTATTTTCAAATCAAAATTTATAGTTTTTCTTTATGGAAAGAATTATAATTAGGGATATATAACCTTTGAAAATAAAAATATAGATCATTTATAATTTTACATATTTCACAGCCAAATATTATTAGTATTATATATCCTTTTCAGAGAGAATTTCAATTTCATTCAGGTGAGCTAAAGCAAAAGCCATTGAGGTGGCAAGTTCTAAAACCATAAGTTTACGAAATTACCACAATTGGAAACCTAACTTACATATACTAAATCTCAATTACGTACCACTTGTTAATGAATTTATGGACAGATCAATCAGAAGACTAATTATATATATTTTTTCACTATACTTATCGATTATTCTGTATGCCACTGGCCAAGAATTCAAACACATTATACTTAATGTCAATATTGTAAGCTTGCTTTAAAATGGTGGCAAACATCGAAGTCCAGTGACAGCAATCCCAGTTGAAAGCTACTTAAATAATGATTTTCTTTTAGGATTTCAAGGACGACAATATCCAAAAATTTTGTAGTATTTTCATATTTAAATAAGTTAATTTTTTATTGAAATAATATTTAACTTTTAGGTGTAATTATAATTAAAGATCACATTTCATTTAGTTCTTTAAATTTTTAAAAACAAATTTGGAATAGGAATATTCTAATCTAGATATGTATTTATTCTATTTCTTTTTTTTTTATTTTTATTTTTGGAACTGTTTCTATTTTATTTTCTATTTCATTTTTAAGAGAAGCGAAACAGGCTAGCTCTTAGTGCTTTTGAGGCTACTTAACCATACCTAATTTACGTTTCTAGTCTTTCCATCACTTTCGAGTGGTAGCTCACGCACTAATCTTAAAGATTAGGGTTAGGGAACAAAGCCTTGATGAGTTTGTCAATGCCTTATAATTAATGCTTTATTTCATTGTGTGCCCATATATATAATTAATTAATGTATGTATCTATCTGATGAGGGATGAAATCAACTAAGTCCTGATTAAACCTAATAAGGACAAAACTTATTTAGAAGATTGATACTTATGGGCTTGGAGTATATATAAATCAAGTTCGCAAATCAACCACTCAAAACTCAAGATTCATATGACGAGGCATTGTCTCGTCCTCGAAGACTCGTCCTCATCTTTGTTAAGTTCGATAACAACACAACTTAAATTCGAGCTCCAGATGATGACAAGTAGCTAGTTGACGAAGCTCTAATGGGACCTCCACCTTAAAGAAAGGTAGCTCATGTTAGAATAAGGCGATAAATATCATCTCTTCATAGTCTTCAAATACATGCATGGTGGCAGAAGACTGACACAAGAGAGGTTGTTTGTCCTATCAATTCAGATTTCACCTCTCTTTTCCGTCAATGTGATGCTACCACATGCAAATCTGCTCTCACCTAATAGTGGACTCAAGCCACTATAAAAGGCAAGATCACTCACTCATACAGAGAGAGTTAACTTCTACAAATAAGTGAACTCTCACTAAAAAATCTCTATAAGAAATAGGAAGAGACTAATTCTTCTTCTTTTAGATTCATTCATTTTACAAGCTTACTAATTTAGGTATCGAAAACTCTCTGCCAGGTCAATTTCGAGAGGCCCCTAATCCATTTTTTTCTTTGTCCACAGGTTCTATTTCATTGCCCTTGCACCTTGAACTCACCATCTCTGAAATAAGGTAACATCTTAGCCTCATCACTATTTATATATAAGTTACCTTTCCTCTAGTATATGTAGAATATTATTTTTCATCTCATGACCTATATAGTGACTATTAATTAGATTAATAACTCAATATATAGTCAATTTTATTATTTCTTTGAAAAGAGAAAGAGGAAATGTAGCTCAAATAGCTCCTCTATCATATTTTTAGGTTATTTGACATATATTTGAATAAATTATTAATAAATACACATATATAAGAAATATTTTCACATTTGGGTAAAATAAAGAAATTTTGGTGAAAACTTTGAATTAGTGCATGCAATTGAATTAAATTTTAATTTTAATTTTAATTACTAATGAGTTTTTTATTTAGTGATAATGAAATTGTTTTTAAAACGGAAAAATCTCAAATTTTAACTTAGTCAAAATCAAATTTATCAAAAAAAATAAATATTTTATTATTTTAGAATTTTTCAAGGTGAAAAAAGGGTTATGGAGATTAGAAATATAAACCTCTTCCATAAAACATCCACTAGGCTATACTGCTAAATTGCTATATTGAAATTTTCAAATTTTAGCGTAAATTATTTTAATTCAATTGGTATGTTGTGTGTATATAATTCATCTAATCCTCTAAATAAAAAGATGGAAAGAAAAACTAAACACAAATGAGAGGTGACCTAGTGGTAAAATGATATCTACTCACCTTATTGATCCAAGTGTAATTTTCTTAAAAATTAATTGGTTATGAGTAATATATATATATATATATATATATATATATATATATATGGACAAAATATTAATAATGATTGTAATTTTGTAAATGTATTCATATCAAGAATATGTATTTTTCAACAATATTCAAATGATCGGTATATTTTATGAGAGTGTTCTAAGTCGAGATATTATGTGAAATTGCAATTGTTTATTTTATTTGCAATTAAAAGAAAATTAATTAATTTACAATAGTCTTTTTTTTTTTTTTGGCAAATAATTAACTTACAATAGTCACATGAAAAATAAAGTTAAAATCGTACACAAGTCAGAAGTTGGTGAACCATATATACGCTTTTATACACCTTTAAGAATGGAAGTTTTCATTCTTCAAGACCGTGGCGCGGCAGAACCGCTTTTGCGTTCTCGTTTTCACGCGCTGTTATTGTCAACGGCCCTTAATTGGCTGCCACCTACACTCTGTGCGAATTGCGATTGGTCCATGAAAGCGACTTTTACCTTATTAACGTTAACGGCCACATAACGGAACATTATCCCTTCTTTTGCCACGTGGTCCAAATGTAGATTCCACATCACCAATTACTCATTGACACGCGTACAGCTAATCATGCTACGTTAGCATGATGGCATTAGCTGATTGCCATTTTTGGTCTGGTCGCACTTCAGATGTAATATATGAATTTCTTTAAACATATACTTGTCAATAATTAAGTATCAAACCCTCATAAGGAAAAAAAAAAAAAAAAAATCCTTAATAACTCCTACTTGATGTTTATATATATTTTCAAAAAGATTTGGATTTGATTGAGATGTGAATTCAAGACTTCTTGATTTTAGCTTATGTTTGGTTTGAAAGAAAAGTGAAAAGAAAAAAAATGGTTGAATGAATAATGAAAAGTGAGAATTTATTTTTTTTTATGCTCGGTTAAATAGATGGTTCACAAATGAAAAAAATTGATATGCTTTTTTCACATTTATAGATAAATTTTACCTACATTTAGTCATATATCAATTCAATGAAATTAAAATATATGAAATAATTAAAAAGAGTATCAGTATCTTTTCACTAGATTAAAAAATAGATAAAATAGTCATATTATTTAAAATATCTCATCATTCATTAATTTTGATGTATAAGATAAGACTGTACATTTGGTATAGGTAAAAATTTTCTTTATATTTCTTATGTTTCTAAATTAGAAGGGTTGGGAGAGAAAAAAAAAGTAAAAAATATTTTTTAATTTTATTTTCCTTTTTTGCCATTAAGCTTTCATATCTCTCAAGTCTCAGTCACAAATTTGAATTTTAAATCTTAGAAAGTAAGAATATATTAGCAAATTCGTCATATCATCTCTTATTTTCAACTTATTATCCAAAACAAATAAAAATAAAGAGGGTTTTTTTTCCCTCTCCATCCAAATCAAATAATTTAGAAAAAGTGAACAATCTTTCTATTTTTAATTTTCTTTCTTTTGGTTTCAATTCATTCCATTTTCCCACTTATTCATTATATCAACCAAATATAGTGTTAAAGATGACTCTAGTATCATTTGATATATTTTTTTTATAATTTAAATTAATTACACAAATTTCAACTCAAAAGACAATAAAACCAACTCCAGTGGATTTGGTGATAAGACTATTTTTCCATGCACATGGAAACAAAATACTACTAATTAAAATATAGTACTATTTTCTATCAATTCTAAATTTAGCCACCAAATGAGCTGATGATCTAATCAAAACATACTTCATCCGTCAGCATCACTGATTTTCAACAATAATAATTTAGACTTCTCATTTTTTTTTTCAAAAATATATATATTTGATTAAATAAATAAATAATTTTTTTCAAAAATTTAAAATAATATTTCTCTCTCTCTCTCTCTCTTTTTTTTTTTTTTTTATACTAACAGAAATTTAAACATTTATTCAAGTTTGACTTTAATTATATCATAATCGTCTCTAAAATTATAATGCTTTAAAATTACAAAATCTAATAAGCAGAGTCTATCTTACAAAAGAAAAATCAAAATTTGTATTGTTATGATTCTTTAATAAAACTTTGGTCAGGTAAATAGGACTTCTGTGACACATATAATTAAGTTGTATAGGTGGTTGGAAAAGAAACAGTCTTGAACACAAACCATTTCAAAAATTGCTTGACCTTTGCGACGAAAACAAACTTTCATTTATGGGTTAGGTGCTTCCTTCTATGACCTTGTGTATGTTAACCTAATTCCAGTTATACATATCATCCTTGGTTAGATATTTAGAAACCAACACACAAGAAACCTTTTCAAAATTGCCCTAATTTTAAAGTGTGTACGAGTCCTTTTCCATCCCTATGTATATGTTTATACATTTTGATCTGTGGATGGGCTAATTAATGGAAAGTGAGCTAGGGTTTCAGTCTTTTATATCAATAGTGTAGTATGTGTGTGTGATATAAGGGTTAACGTATTGTTATGATTTGAGATGTGTATGTATACCTTTTCTGTCTGTATATGTGTTTATACATTTTGAAAAAAAAAAAAAAAACTTAATTATTAGTAATTAGGTTTAGCCATTAATTTTCATTATTCAAAGGGGCTCTCGACCCTTTGATATTCACTGACCAACTAATATATGATTCTCATATAGTCATATACATACCTTAATTTTTATTTATTTATTTTTTTAGAGCATACATACTTTTTTTTTTCCCAAAGAAGATAAGCATACATACCTTTAAATTAATGGCTCCTAAGAAAACAAATTTGTTTTGATTGAGCTTAGGCTATCAAGTTTTTGGAAGATTTTCTCTAAATAATTAAAAACTGAAATTGATTATTCATAGAGTAGAGATTTATTAATTATGTTCAAGGATCCTTGGAAGACACCTTAATTAACATTATATATAAGAGTACTTTGGATTGAAAGATTTAAAGTCGAAAAATTTATATTCAATATCATATAAATTCATTCAATTAATTACATATTTATAAATCAAAATAGGTTCATGAATCTAAGGTGAGTGTATTGAATTAAGAGAATTAAATATTTTTATGGATTTAGAAAGTCAAAATATATTTAATAATAACTTTTAAAAACTTCACAAAAGTTAAGGGGTATTTGTAAACCCTTAAAATTGCACCCCCAGACAACCGGTTTTTAATTATGAACCCATAGAATTAAATCGAATTCAAATCAGATCAGAAACGGACCAAAACGGAGGAGAGGAGGAGAATCCGAAAAATACTTGAAACTTTGTTGATTTTCAATATCAAAAATCACTTTTCTATATTCAAATTCATCACCTACCAAAGTTATTTTACTTTAAAGTTATTATTATTTTCAATTATAATTCCCGATCCAAGGTGGAGTTCAGATCCGGAGTTAAACTCTCCCCATTTATAAGAAAGCCGAGAAAAGCAAAGGTATAACTTATTTCCTCTTTTTCATTTTAAAATTTTAAATTCAGAACTAAAATTTGTCATCTTGTTACACCTTATTTTGATCTAAAACTGAAAAAATCTAAACTTTATTAATTTAAAATCTGAAATAAATTAATAAATCAAATCAATTTTTGTCAAAACCCTTCTTTCACAAGAAGGGAGAACTGCGTATAAAAGTAAATAAATATTCAAAAAGTCATTGATTTTTATAAATACTAAATTTTTGTATAATTTCATTGACTTTTTATGTATGATATGAATAAAAAATCTCCACAATTCTCTTTCACTTCTACTCAAGATTTCAGCTGACTTTTTTTGAAACCATGTATATATATATATATATATATATATATATATATATATATATATATATATATTTCACAACCTTCAAAAAAAAAGGAAGAAAAAACTAACAAACAACATATAAACTCATAGTTGATAGGAATGTGTTAACGGGTGGGTGCCTAAATACAATTAATTATTAATTAAATTAACATTTACGAAAAATTTAAATATAAACAGAATTTAAAATTTTAAAACGTTGTCTTTTTTTTTCTTCTTCTTTTAATAGAATACGTAATTTATATACATAAAAAATTATATAAAATTATCATATTAAAATTTTAAATTAATTATTTAATTGACTAATTATATGCAGTGTTTTTTTTTATCATTATTAATGTGGCTTTATTTTTTTATAGTTGCAATAAAAGGTATATTTCATTGCAAACTTTATATCTTAATTTTTGTTATTTGAGCTTCTTAATGTCAATAATATTTTATGTGACATTAAAAAGTTAAAATAACTTAAAAATAAAAATTATTATAATATGATATATAAACATATATTCAGAAAATGCAATCAAGTAGTAAATTTTCTAGTATCTATGGTTTTGAGTCATTTTCGAGAGGTGAATATTTAGAATGATCATCCTGATGAGATTTTGTCTATTTTGCAAAGTGACAAAGTGGGTGGAGCTGGCTAATGAGAGTCCTTGTGCAGATGAGAGTTAATGACAGTTGAGTGTTCTTGTGTTTTTCTGGGTATTCCCCTTCCTTTGTAGCTAAAAAAAAAACACACTTATTAATTATTTATTTAACAATCTTATTTAATAAACTTTAATAATATCTAATAAAATAGATATTATAAATTAATGAAAATCTTTTAATATCTATAAATGTCTATAAAAAATTTTTAAAATAAAATTTTTGAAAGTCATTCATAACTTTATAAACTACACAGAAGTTATTAAAAATTTATGAACTCTGCAAAAATCATTCACTTAAAAAAAGAAAGGTGTAAATGTCTTTAAAAATTTTAATTGAATACACTATTCTAAATAAAATCTTATTTGAGTGTGAATTTGAAATACCTAAAAAGAAAATGTATTTATAATATTCGTTCACTAAATAATTGAAAAATAAACTAATAATATAAAAAAAAAAAAAAAAAAAGTATCCAGTATGCACGTATAATTTCTATTTAGATAATTTAAATAAAAAATATAAAAAAAATCAAAATTTCTCATTTAAAATTTGTTTTTTTTTTATATTATGAAATAAAGTTATAGAAAGAAAATCTTCACATAAGAATTGTACCAAGTGTCAACAAGTAGCCTTCACATGAAATCATCCAAACTTTTGAAATTGTCTATATGCATGCATCCAAATTAGTTTTCATTTTCTTAGGAAATTATTAAATTTCTTGTAGGAGAAATTAAAGAAATTAAAATGGAAAAGTTGATATATATATTTCGTGTCAAATAGAATTAATATAAAATAATAGGTCTATGCCATGTCACACTCATCATAAGCTACAAGGCATTATAGTTAATTGACACTTGTCTCTAATTCTATAAATTTTGCTAACATATACAGAAGTATTGTCAATTTCAACAATAAAACAAGTTTAAAGAGGAAAACCTTTTTTTTTTTTTTTTTTCTTTTTTTGGTGTAAACAGGTCACTGGTGTGTGTATATATATATATATTGTGATATCATCTTTACCATAATATATAAAAAAAAAAAATTAAAAAATTGTTTTTTTTTTAAAGATAAAAACAAAATACTACTATATGATAAAGCTATCAATATTATTTATATATTATCATCAAAGTGTCCTTAATTTTTTGAATCTTAATTTTAATTATATCTAATTAAATTCTGAGCTTGCCTGTTAATCATCAAACAGGCATATTATATCACATTATTTTACTAGCTATTAATCAAATATTTTAATCACTAGATTAAGGAACACATAGGCAAGAGTTGATTAATTATATTATCTCTTTATATATTAACAATTTAATAATAATTAAGATGATAAAAAACATGTCAACTTCTTAATTATTAATCAATTATATACTCTTATTTTAGGTCTGTCTATTAACCATCAAACATGCCTTTGATTAACCAATTTCAAATTTTCAACATCATACTTTTTCAGCAATTGATAAAAAAAAATCACTGACATAAGCAATAATAAGACTAATTAATTAAAATCAGTCTTAAAAAAATTGAGTATATATAATTGAGGTCAAGTAGCTCTGCCTAATTTTTTATATGTTAATTAATTAATTAACTAACTAATTCTTTTATTGAAACATTATTAATATATATTACTAGGTGATTTGTCTATTAATCATCAAACACGTTTCCTTATGGATGAACAAACTTATTCTAATCTTATTACAAGATTACAAGTAGAGGTGGCAGATTCGCAGATCCTAATTATTGACTTCATAAAATATTTGATTTCTTTTAGTAAAGTTGATTAAAAAAAATAAAAATTTAAACTGCTTAATTTGTTACCAAATATTTTAAGCAAATCGGTTAAATCTTACTTACACTGAATGCATACACTAATTCAATGAGATAAGAACACATGAAGTAAAAAAAAGTATCGGTATCTTTTTACTGGATAAAAAATAGATAAAAGAGTCATATTGACTAAAATATCTCATCACTCATTGATTTAGTACATGAGATAAATTTATGTACTTGGTGTAAGTAATAATTTTCAAGCATATCAAGTAATCAAATTAATTAATTAACAAAAAAGTACTTATGCAATCAGAATTGTAACAATTAATTAAGAAGTATGATTAAGGCAAGTGTTAGTCAGAAAATGTAAATTAATCATATAATTTATATGTATTACGTAGGTTAGGAGGTTTAGAAACTAGTACTAGAAATCGATACTTAGACAAGTGTGCTCTTCTAGCCTATTACTAATTATTAATCAACATCAACAAAATGTTTTATTAAGATTGAAGTTTATCCAGGTTTAGTTTTTATTAATTTGAGGACATATGGCTTTTCATTAATCGTTTCTTATGTATATAATTAAGATTTATTTATTTATTTTTTAACGAGGCCTTGGCTGGTTGATTCCCAATTCGAATCTCTGAGTTACTTTAAAAAAAAAAAGATTATTCTTGTGCTATGTGATTCATGATCCTTTCAACCCATTTACTTGTCACACCCCGATTTTAATGGTGAGATGGTTTTAAAGTATAGGTAGATTTAAGATCAACAAACACTCGTAAAATTCAATATAATCATTAGAAATTCTAGATCATTATATAACAAAATTCTATTACCATTCATAAGAAAATCAGTATTTTCCATTCAGAACATTTATATCATATTAATTGTTAATGCAAGAATAATAGAGAAGGAATTGAGTATTTTGTATATACTTTTGATGTCTTAATTACAAGTGAAAAGAGTGATATTTATAGGCAACAAGCTACCATTGATGGATGCTTGATTGAAGGGAGGTAGCTGGATGAAAGGAGCTACACATGGTGGAGGTATACAAAGTCTTAAGTTGGTTGAGCTACTATTATTGACTATGGACTTTTGTTACATTAACATTCCCCCTCAAACTGAAGATGGTGAAAGATTCGTCATCTGAAGTTTGCTAACAAGATCACGGAAGCGTTGAGGTGGATGAGATTTAGTGAAAATATCAGCAGTTTGATCAATGGAGGATACTGATAATAATTTGACTGAATTTTGTAGTACATGATGTCGTACAAAATGACAATCATTTTCAATGTGCTTGGTATGTTCATGAAAAATATCATTATGAGCAATTTGAATAGCACTGCGGTTGTCACAGTGTAGTGTAGTAGGAGATGACTGCTTAATACCCATATCTTGAAGAAGTCGATGAAGCCAAATTAGTTCCGAAGTAGTATCAGCAAGTGCTCGATATTCAGCTTCAGTACTTGATCTGGATACAACACTTTGCTTTTTGCTGCGCCAGGATATGAGTGATTGACCAAAAAAGAAACAATAGCCAGTAGTTGAGCGACGATCAGTAGGATCTCCTGCCCAATCAGCATCAGTGTAGGCTTGCAAGTTTAGAGATGAAGATCTAGAAAAATGTAATCCATAGAACAAGGTTCCTTTGATATATCGTAGAA
>CATKHJ010051102.1:0-12120 GCA_949750685.1 Vernicia montana
TGTGAACCCTTAATTTTGCACCCTCCGGTATGCATTTGAACCTTAAAGGCACCTAGGCTCGGTAAACAGACCTCCGGAAGCCAAATCGACAAAGATCGCCAAAAGCCCAAAAATTGAGAATTCAAGCATTGGGACCCAGGACCTACCCATTTGGCCTCTAAATCATTCTCATATCATCCAAGATTGAATAACGAGAACAACGCAACTGGAATCACTAAAAACGGAGTTGAAACGAGCGAGAACGGGTCAAAACAGTGAAACTGAAAACCCATCAGTGACCGCACAAAGCCTGTGCGGTTCCGCACAAGGCCTGTGCGGTTTTGTACAAGGCTATGCTTGACCGCACAGGGCCTGTGCGGTCCCTGGAGGGCCCTGTGCGGTCCTCCAGGCTTTCGACGCCCGGTTTCATCGTTTTGACCCGTTCTTGCTCGTTTCAACTCCGTTTTTGGTGATTCCAGTTGCGTTGTTCTCGTTATTCAATCCCGGATGATATGAGAATGATTTAGAGGCTAAATGGGTAGGTCCCAGGTCCCGGGTCTCGAGGCTCAAATTCTCAATTTTTAGGCTTTTGGCGATCTTTAGCGATTTGGCTTCCGGAAGTCTGTTTACCGAGCCTAGGTGCCTTTAAGGTTCAAATGCATACCGGAGGGTGCAAAATTAAGGGTTCACAGGAGGCAAATAGGTCTGTAGTCTGAGGGTTTTGGGTATCTCCATGATGAGTTATAGTCCTAAGGGGAGATTGATGTGAGGTTATAGGGCTTTGAGAATGGCTTTCATCTGAGCGAGCCATTTTTATCAGAAAATGTGTTTGAGGGAATATTCTTACAGGTTAGATTATAGTTTCTTACTCTTCAAGAAAGCAAGAAATGATTATTTTAGAAAGAAAGGAATGCTAGTGTAGCAAACCTCAAGGAGAGAAGAGAATCTAAGGAAAAATCCAGCCAACATTTCCCACAGATTGCGTCCAATATTCCTTCACCTCTGAAGGCTCAGCATAATGCTTCCTCATAGGTGGTTTGAAGCTCAATCGCATGCTTGTAAACCATAATATGGACCCGAGGATCTAACTCGCCATCATATTTCTTTAGGCTTGGCTATTTAAATTTACTCGGCATGCGATAATCACGAATATACCGAACAAAGGGATATTTGAAGGCCAACTTAAAATTTTTATCTTTCCCTTTTTTATTCCTAGTCTCACCAAGTTTTTCTAAACACTTCTTAATAGCTTCTCTTATTTCAACAAGGTTTTGCTAGTTTGAAGCTTCTTATTTCCAATGAGAAGAAGACTCAGATTGAGACCCTTATCGTCTTTTTCTGCCCTTTTTTGACTGCCTTTCAAGGTCATCTCTTTCTTTGCCTTTCCTTTTCTCACCTTTCCAACTCCCCCTCTCCTCATTATCTCTTTCGTCATCATGAGAGTGCATCCTTCCTCTAGATCATCCTCCACTCTCTGTCTACAAGCTCCTCTCAGGCCCGCGTGTTCATTCTTTGGTTGGAGGAGGAGTTTTTTCTCTAGGATGCTCATCTCCTCCTACCCTTCCTATCTCTGACCTCACTCTAACTCTTTGGGTCTTTCCTACTACTTACTTCCCTTCCACTCCAAGAGCACCTTTGTGAGCTTCCTGCAGTGTCGACCCAAAGGTTAATTGTTTATTTATAGTTCTTCTTGGTGTGGTTTCAAAGACCGCACTCACATTCTAAGCAAGAGGGGTCTGCTACTACTGCATGGCAGTAGCTATAGTGTTTATAAACTTTAGGGCAGGGGTTAGGTCAGGATTAGATTTGTTGAAAGGACTAGTTGTAGTTTGTTGAGAGAACAAAATATTTAGGAATTGTGGGGAGGCATATAGGTCTGTGGTTTTAGGGTTTTGGGTATCTCCATGATGAGTTGTGTTCCTAGGGGAGATTAATGTGAGGTTATAAGGCTTTGAGAGTGGCTTTCATCAGAGCGAGCCATTTTTATCAGAAAATGTGTTTTAGGGAATATTCTTACACGTTAGATGATAGTTTCTTACTCTTCAAGAAAGCAAGAAATGATTGTTTTAGAAAGAAATGAATGCTAGTGTAGCAAACCTCATGGAGAAAAGAGAATCTAAGGAAAAATCCAGCCAACGTTTCCCACATATTAATGGGCCTGTAAGATGAACAAATAGGGTCAAGAGGGCCAGGCCTTATGCTTAGCAAAGGTCCTCTGACGCTTAAGTCAGTTATGAGATGGAATGTTAGTCGGAGAGAAAGAGGTTTTTGTTCTCTATGGCCTAAATCATTTTTAGTGAGAGAAAGGAGGTGAGAGAGTGTAGACTTCAATCTACCTTTGCATATAGTGTGCCTTTTCCTTTTATATGACTGAAGGTGGTGGTTAAGTCTAGTGGAGATCCCTATAACAAGGTGGTATGTACCTGACAGGGATGTAACTGCCTCTCAGTCCTTACTTAGTCCTATGCTAGGATATCACATGTTTATAATCATGTAGGAGGTTGGTAAAGTCTCACGAGTGGAGAGAGAATGACTGAAAAAGGGTAAGCCGCCTATGAGCATGCTCCTTCTAACAGTTACAAGCCTATGCACTTGACTGATAACGTGAGCTACAGTATAAAAACTTGCGGAGCAAGCTTCCCAAAAGCGAGCTCGGTGACTTGATGATGAAAGTGTTGAGGGCGAGCTCATTTTAAACTTAGGCCTGTACTAAGTAGTCTGTTAGATGGGCTTCATCTTTCTTGAGCCTAATTTGGGACTGTTTGTTTTTGTCCCTCATACTAAAGCTACTAATCATTGTAATTTTTTGAAGAATAATAATATTTTTGCTCTGATAAGGATAGCCATGTGCTTTAATAGAACTTATTTGGCATTATAATTTGTGAATTTATGTCGTTTCATGAATAAAACAAGCTCTTAATATATTGTCACCACTTTACAGAGTACATGTATTTATGGATTTTTCTTATTTTGTCAAACACATAAGTCTCCCAAGACCGACAGATGGTAGATTGAGTTCATTACTGACTTGGAGGGATCTACTTGTTATCATTTGATATAAATCAAGTTAAAATGTCTTAGGAGTGTTTTTTGAGTATTGAGTTTTTTTTTTCTTTGAGAATAATAATTTTTTATTCAATTCAACATAAGGGCCTAAGAATCTAAAGACAAAGCAACAACTTAAAATGCAAGAGGAGTTAGCACTGGACAAAGTTATATGAGAAATCATATGAAGTTATGAACCATTAAATTGGCAACTCTAAATATAATGACAAAAGAACCTCTTAACACTTGTGATAACATTTGTTTGATTTCTGATCAATAACACTATAATTCAAAGTTAATATTATTTTTTTAGAATGGTGAATGAACATCATTTTGATTTCTTATTAATATCAATAAGTATCTTTCTAAGTAGTGGTGCTAGTAAAAAAAATCACATTATACTCTTTAAAATATGGTTTGTTCCATATAAATTTCATTCACAAATTTCTGTTAGACTTAAGGAGGGTATATGAGTTATCCCAACGGAAACACTTTTAAATAATTTGAAAGTAATGGAAAATCTCCAAATACAACATGATTTTGCTATTGGTCCTCACCTCATTCCAAATCATTCTTTGATAGTATGTCACTTAAGAAAGTTGACTTAAGTGACATAAGTGGATTTAAAGCTCAATTGGGAATTATTTCTTAGTTTTTGGGTTGTCAAATTTGCAAACTTTCTACCTTCCTGGCTTTCCTAAGCAACCCAATAAAGTAAAATAGGAATTTCAAATGAACTAATTATAGAAGAGACGAGAAAATAGAGGAAATGAATTCAAGTAAAGATTACCAGTCAAAATCATTGAAGAGAAATCAAAAGTTTCAAGAACAAGTTATGCTCTGCATGATCAACCCAAATACTTCACTTCCAAAATGTATTATGGAACAAAATAAAAGGAAGAAAGTTTGAGAAGTCTCTACTATGTGTATATACCTCAATAAACATATATACATATATATGCACATGTTACATAAGAGAGAATTACAAAAGGATACTTGAAAAAGGTGGAAAAATGGAACCTATAAATAGGGGAAGAGGAGAAGAAAGCAACGATTGCAAGCTAGTGGCTATAGTCTAGTGTACAGTATACGCACTCTTACATTTTCATCTATGCAATGAGAACCTACCACCTTATTGCTTTAATGTACTCTTTAGCTACTTCTTACTTCTTTAATCATTGTTTAGGTAATATAATAAAGCAAGAAAGAAAATGTCACATCCCACTTTTGAGATATGACGGTTCTAAGGCATGGATAGGCCTAAATCCACCAAAAATCTGTAGAACCCAACTATTACAATTCCATTGATTTTCGGCAGAGTATCGACTAGACATATAACAACTCCCAAGATTCAAAACCTGCAAATAACAATACTTCTAATGTTTCTCCTTATAATTTCAACTTCATTAACCAATACAAATCCTCCCAATGTCTTTCTTATACATATCAACTTACATTCAAAGTCATTCTCATTATTCAAGTTTATACACATACTTGTATTCAAATTATAAATTTTATACTCATCTCATTCTTATATTATTCATACTCACATTTAAACTCATACTTAATATCGATAATCATCAATTATATTATCACCCTTGATACAAGGGAAAGTCCAATAATGCCTTATTAATACATAACATATAACATTTAAACAATTTTGACTTTCAATGACTACGAAGCAACTAACAATTTAAACATCCAAATTTTAACATATTCAAATACAATTAAAGTATACACTTATACATATATACATGTAATAAAAGTAAAATTTACTTTGCTGTACTGATCTCAAGTGAAGAAGAATACTTGAGAAGCTTCTTGTTACTTTACTGCCTTCCTATAAAAAAAAAAAAATGAGAATAGGGGTGAGTTTATAACTCAGTTGTGTGGCTTGGCATTCAATGTTCGTTTACAAGAAGAACACTTGGCTGACTTATATATAGATACACATTAATTTGATAGAAGCAGTGTTTGATAATGGATGACATATAGTATCTTGGAAATTAAAATCAAATCAAGTCTTAAAATGCTTATAATCTTAGTCCAAATAGTATATAGCGTATATCATTTTTGAAAATATATTATCAAATAACAAATAATTTGCAATACTCTTGGAAACTTAATTTGAATAACAAATAACTTATATTACTTTAAAAACCTTCATTCAAATACAAATAACTTGTAATATAGTTCAAATCTTCCTTCAAATAAATAATGACTTGAAATACGACTCAAATATGAATACAATTAATAAATACGTTTCAAACTTCTTTCAAATAGTAAATATCTCGTATTATCTTTAACATCTTTCTACAATAGATGAGAGCGGATTTTACTCTTTCTTTCTCATCAACACTGCAATAGTGACAGCTCTTCTTGCGGAGTATTTGCCACACATCTTGTACTACCTTTTAAAACTTCATTCGTATAGAAATTGTAATACTCTAGGTCTTTTCCTAGTTAAGACTTGTATGTCATGTATATACGTATATGACATAGAAGTAAATATAGATATTCATAAGTCGTGAAACTAGAAAATTTATTAGAAATTTAGTTTGAGAATTTCTTATTATAGTGTGACATAATTAATGTATAATAAATATTTATATGAATATGAGTTATATAATTATTTGTTAATGAGTAAATGATTATACCTTAAGTTAAAGATTAAATAATTGAAATTGAGAGTGTGAAAGAATATAAAAAGGAAAATAATAAATAATAAAATGGCCAATATTAGGTAATAAAATAATAAAGAAATTAATTTGGTAATGGTGGGCTCCATACTTTCCTTGACCGAAGATTTATAATCAACTTAAAATGCCCATATTCAATTGTGTATGAAAAGTCTTCATGTCCTTGTTCTTGCACTAAAATATCAATTTCTATTAATATTATTTTTAACCACTCAAATTAATTATCACCATAAAATTTCACTTAAGAAAATATAATAATATTATATAAACAACTTTATGTACATCTTTCTACAAACTTCCTCCCCATTTTTCGTGTCCAGGCTAGAAAGAGTTCAAGCATTTTCTTTTCCTCTCAAATTTTCGGACACTAAAGCTAAAGTGGGAGACTGAGAATTTGAGGTAATTTCCTTCATCAAATTTGTTTATTATAAGGTCCTAATCTTGAATCTTATTTTTCTTATTTGATTTTTGGCTAATTTTCTTCTTCTTTCTACCTAAATGTCTCAGCTAAGTACAGGTTTTTGGGAGAAAGAAAGTTTGTTACTTTAAATAGTGAAGAAGTAAGCTTGTATGTGGTTGAGTGTAAAGAGTTGTCTACTAAAACTTAATAAGGAATTGAAATCAAAGCTAAGGCGCTAGAGAGTGCTCAGCCAATATAAGAACTTGAGTATATAATTAGTGTCTAATGAGTCATGTATGTGAAAGAGCTTAGAATAATGTGTAGATAATAAAAATAAGCATGGAAGAAGGAAATTGAAAGTTTAGTTAGAGTCTCTCTTGTTAGTTCATACGGTCACTATAGCAAATCCAATGATGGATTATTAAATTTTTATTGAGTACAAAACTGGATTTATAATTATATATGGATATGAATTTTATGGCTTAAATTAAAAAGAAAGGAAGTTGAATTTATTAGTTCCAATTCTGTATTTTTAGAAACAGAATTTGGGAGTATGTTAATCATCAAAATTATAGGTTTATATCTTAACTATAAGCTATAAAAAAAATAAAAAAGAGGATTTGGCTAAATTCCACTTGAATGAAGATATTATTCCCCTGAATGCAAACTAACTCAGAAATAGGTTCTGGTTGTCAGTCCAAAATTGATGAATTAAAATAAGCACTTTAAAAGCAGAACTGGACTTTTATCTGAACTGAGAAAATGTTCCATAATATGTTAAGTGAATGGCCGTAAAAGGGTTTTGTCAAAAGCCTTATATTCTATGAGTTATGATGAACACAAGTAAATGGGCTCAGACTATCCCTACACAGGGATAGTACTGACTTTGAAATTGTGCTAAAAATAGTATAGAAAGAATATGGTGGACATTAATTTTTGGGAAGTGGTATATTTCGATGATAGATTTTAGTCCCAAAAAGATTCAAATCAATTGGAATTTTGTACATGGAGATATGATAGAATTAAGGCAGATTGGTCAAGTGAAAAATGTTCATAATTTTTTTTTTATTTTATATATACATAGTATTCTTTAAAATTCTTCAAGTGAATTAGGTTATAATTACTATTACGTGTCATATAGTTTACTAAAACCTAGAAAATATAAAATAGATGTTAATTTAATGATGAATTAATATATAGAAGTGGTGATTAACCTTAAATTGCATAAAATGCTTGTAGACGTAAAAGATCGATGAAAAGGCATCACATAGGACGACCATCCCTTTTTCCTTTGCTAGTGTATAGAAGCGTAGGAATTGAGGTGAGTAAATGATATATATTATGTCATAATTATGAAATTATTTTTCATATTATGTTTCATTACAAGATTTTCATGAAAAGAGATTTCAAACTCCATGTTTTCACAATTATATGTTCCACGAATTTCAAGATTTCGCATTCCATGATTCATTACAAGTTTTTCATGAAAACAATATAATTATATTTCTAACTTATAAATTCACACGCTTTCATATGACATAGTTTTACAAGATTAATGTTTCAAATTTCATGAATGCATGATTTTCATGTTCATGATTTTTACGAATTTATCAAGTTTCATGAGTTATTATGATAATCCATGTTCACACATTATTAAAAGCATGAAATTTCAAGTTGATTAAATTATCAAGTTTCCATATGCATGAATTTACAAGAATCAAGTTCAAGTTTCAAGTTTGTATAATTTACATGTTCATGATCCCCATGAATTTACTAAGCTCTATAATGATTCATGATTATATTTGCAAGTTGTAAACTATTTTTCTTCATTTCAAGATGAATATGTGAACAATGCGACAGAAATCCTCCAACTAATAGGAGTTCCATCAGGCTATGTGCACATAGTAGCTCATTTGATAGGGCTAAATTTGTCAAGATTCCACCTAGGGGGTCAAGTGCCCTAGGGCGCAAGTACCTAATCAATCTTGCATTTCATGATATAAGTACAAATTCAAGTTATAAGTTACAAGTTGATTTTTGTCTCAATGTGAACAAGGCTATGTTTATTATTTTTGTCGCATTTTATATTTTATTATCTTGCTAAAGACAAGCAAGTTTGAAATACTACAACATGTCTTCCTTTATATGAACATGATGCATATTTTTATATATGAACAATTATGCACCATATTTGTTTCTTTAATTAAATCATGCAAGTTTTCAAATTTTCAATTTGATATCCAAGTCCCTAAAAAAAATTAAAATTACTAATTTATAATTGCATTTTTATATGCATAATATATTATTTATTCACTGAGTTTTATATTCACTCATCTCCTCTAATTTTTTCAGGTTTAGTATAAGAGTTGTTCCTCAACTATCCTTTCTTCATCGAGAAACTACTAGAAAATGTAAAGTTTTTATTTTGAAGATGTTCTACTCTAGAAGCTCCAATAGTGTATAGGTATTATATAGAAAGTATATAGTTTTAAACTTACTTTTATGTGTAAAATGTATATATGAATTTAGTATGTTCAAAAATCATGTTTATATATGTATATACAAAATGTTAGTTTTCCTAGCATAAATATGTGTTAAGATTATGGAATTGAGCATGAGAGATTTTATGATATGATTGAATGAAATAAGAATATGAGGTTGGATATTGGAAGTGTATGTTTGTATGCAGGTTGTGATCTTGGGCAAGTTATGAATTATGGATATGTTCTATGTTAAGCTATTATGCTATCAAAATTTTAATTGAATGTGTAAGTTCCTGAGTTCTATAGGTCTTCAGATACCTTAAGTTATCCCATGCCTTAGGATCGTCACGACTCTAAAGATGGGTCGTGTCAGAAATATAATATCATATATTTAGTAGAAATCTGGTCTACAATAGTTGAGTGCAGATCTTGTCCTTGCATCTCATCAAAATTATAATAATGGCAGAGGCTCTTCTTGCGGAGCAATACCATACTTCTTACGCCAGGCAGGCCAAGCCAAGTGGCTACGATAATACCTCCTCCCAGCTGCAGTCGATGCAGCGTACACTGCCCGGTGTTCCCCACACTGGATAAGAGGATCTCTGCTTGAAAACTCAAAATTCACATGAAAGTAGTTTCATAAAACTTATAATACTACAATAGCTTGTAAATTTCCTCACGGGGAACTACAATAAAATAGCAAATCTCATATAGAAAATCTTAACAAGTGATCACACAGGAGACTACAAATATTCATATAAAATTCTTCAATAACTCATCAATAGCAAACTTATTGAACACATATAAAATCGAAATGAATTCATTAATAACTATTTTGGTAAATACTTTAGAATTTTCAATACTATAATGAACATATATAAAGTTCGATAAACTCGTTAAAGAAATTCAAATAACCATATATATTTTTGCAATAATACATAGAAGGAGATTTTACGAACTTATCATTGAGGATTTCAAGTAAATATGCTTATATAGAATTTAAGTTAACATTTTGGGAAATTTTCAATAACATTCATCTAGTAACAATTTTTACGGTACATTGACAAGTCTTTTTCAATTAAAGAATGACGTTATCAATATTGGTACAATTAAGGACTAGGTTTCTCATGGGTTTTGGGACACTTAAATGTCACTTTGGCATATAGAAACTTTCATATTGGGTGATTTAACAATAAACATGGTTTTCGATTACAATTTCATAATAGATAATAGAATAGTAATCACTCACCTCTATTAAGTGATCTCCTTGTACAACTTCCTTTAACTCATCAAATTCTACACATAAAATTTTCGATATAATTTATTAACTAACTGATTTAAGTCTCTATTAATTATCCTTGTAATCTAATCTTAGAATTTATTCTAAGAATATAACAATATTTTTTTATTAAATTCTAAATAAATTATTCTTATATAATTTCTAAAATTCTATCGAAAATTCAGCAGTATCTCCTCTATATTAGGACTAACCTCCTTGAAAAATCAACAAATATCACAATTCAACTAAATAACAATAATTATCAAAGTTCAATTGTCCAACCCGGACCTCCAATGTAATAAATCACATCTGTCATTCTAATCCACAAGGCAATTTCATATAATAAAATCCACATCAAATTTCTTTACTCATGTTCAACTCATATATTTATGTTCAATAAATATAAATCATTAAAGTTTTTTATAAAATATTTCTTTTTAAATTTCATTAAAAACAAAAACAATTTTAAACTCATGTAAAATGTAAACTCATATTATATAAAAAAAATTCGTTAATTACATAAATTAATATTTCACAATAATTAATTATTTATAATAATACTCATGAAAATACTTTAACTAAATTTAATTATATAATCATATACATTATAATCATATATTAACAAATATGTACATTCCATTAAAAGTTCGATTTAATTTGTTATAATCAAATATATATACAATATGTATATTTAAAAAAACACATAAATAACTCATTTATTATTTATTCAAAACAGTAATAAAATTATATACAATTATTCTCAATAATTTCATAAAAATTCATATAATATTATTTTCTTTAACTATATAAATTCATTTGAAATTTCTATTAAAACAATAATAAAATCATTAAAATTTATCTTGTTGACTTTTTAAACTTCATAATAATATATACATTAATCAAATTAATTCAATTAACATCTAATTAATTTAAATTCAATCCCTGATAATTAAATGGTTCCATAAAATCAACATTAAATTAAAAAATGAAGGTTTCGAGTTTACTCATGCAAAATTTGATCGAACTAGTGTCGTAAAACATTTCGAAATATCAAAATGGAGCTATTGGACACGACTCCACGCTCCAGCCACACGTTACCATCACTGGTGCAGCTAGAGTTGTAAACTACACTATCTTACTCGTCTCGACGCCAAGAACCCAAATTTGGCCTCCACTCGCCCTCACGCTTTTCCGTTTCGCTGGAAAATGGCAAAAAGCTCCGGTGGTCTAAACTTTCAATCTCCTTCTCTGATCATCCCCAGCCAATGTACCAAGTATCAAAATGAAGCTCTCATTAAGACAGTTCCATAGCCATCGAAATCGCCGCTATCCGTCGTCAGAATCGCCCGGAATGGCCATCGAAAGTTCACAGTGGCGGTGAGTTTTTGTGCAAAGCATTCGCTGTCATTTGCTTTCCAAACTCACCACCGTCACTTCGTCTGAAATCACCGGAGGTTAGAGTAGTTGCTGGTGAGGGTGGTGTTGTCCACCGCCGGCCTGCAGTGCTGGATCCTCTACCCTGACCACTCTCTCTCTCTCTCTTTCCTTCTCGATTTATGTTTTTGTGTTTTGAATTTTTTTTATTTACTTTTATTTTTTTCCTTTCTTGCAGGTTATATATATATATATATATATATATATATATTTTATTTATTTTCTTTTTATATATATATAATTTTTTAAACAAATTATATAATATATTCTATTATTATTATTATTATTATTATTATTATTTATTCGCAAAACAACTATTTTTATTCACAATATTTTTATGAATTGTTTTTAATACTCAATTCGTAATTAAATATATTATAAGAAATCAAAACTTAAATAATTAATTTCATAAAATATTCTCATTACTTTAGATATATCATTTTAAATATCAATATAAAATATAAATAGTCGAATTTTCTTATTAAAAATGAAATTTTGAAAATTATTAAAAGTCTGGTATATAGAAAGAAAAAGAATTGTCATTAAAATAACAGTAGTTGATTATACAATCATTTCTTGCAAGTTAATGCCAAGCAAAAGATCAAGCTCTCACTAGACCCCACATTAAATAACTGTTGTGGAATTCGAGATTTTTACTTTCACCAATAATAACAAATTTACCTTGCAACTATTGCACAGGTGAATAGAGTGAGAACGATTGTACTAACAAATCACCACAAGGTAAATTCCCAGGAAAGAGAGGTGGGTCACGAATGACACTCTTAAGTACCAAGTCTTTCC
>CATKHJ010051147.1:0-14034 GCA_949750685.1 Vernicia montana
ACAAATGATTATATTAATTAGTTGTGTTTGTACAAGAGAAATATAATGGTATTTATAAAGGAAAGAAATATATTAATGGAGCCTTGGAGCCTTGATTGGTGGAAGACTTTGAAGGAGCTATATAACTGGAGTTTTGGAGTGCACATGGGTGTTTGACAATGGCAAGGTAAGTGGTGGGAGGTGGCCACCATTGTTGAATGGCTTCATGATCCTTTTCACACTAACAGTACAAATGAATTAATTACTAATATTCTAGGAGAGGGAACCGCTAACTTTACACATAATTAATGCACTGTTTTATCCTTATTACTACTAATACACAAGAAGTATTGTTAAGATATAAATCTTACATAAATTAAATATAAAATATTGAATGAGCTTATATATAATTGGATTCTCCAGTTTTAATAACTAGCTTTTAAAATTGACACTACCAAGACTATATAAGTTTCAACATTTATAAGATGGTATCAGAGCGGGAAAATGATCCACAAACTTACCATTGTTCTATCATAATTGGGATTGAGATTTCAATTTCTCTTTGAATTTCCTATATATTTCGGATTTAGTTTGATTTCAATTCTTACCCTTTAGTGGGTTTATTTCAATTATCTTTCGTCTAGTGATGGACTTTCAAATTTGTTTCTTCGTTCGTATTAGGCTTTCAATTGTTTCAACTCAATTTCCATCATAAATTTGCAAGTGTCAATTAGACTTAATAAAAAATTATCTTGGTCCAGTTGTCACTTGAGTGAGAGTTTTAAGATATAAATTTCACATGGATTAAATATAAAATGTTGAATGAGTTTATATATAATTGGGTTCTCTAATCTCAATAACTAGCTTTTTAGATTTGCACTTTCAAGACTATATAAGTTTCAACATTTATAAGAATAATTAATTTATTAAGTACAAATTAATCTTAAAATAATTCTGAAAATTAAGCAATACAAACTTCAAAAATTACTTGCTAATTACTGGAAAATTTATTCGGTGTGCTTGCAATCATAAAGACATGAGATCCATCTAAATTTACAGTTACGGTGCATTGCACCCAATACACTGAATAATCTAGCTAATTACCGCAACTTAAAACTTGAAGTTGGAACATTCAATTGCTGGTAACAAAAGTGTGGAGGTAAATGCCAGCCTGTTAGCAGCAAGATCAAACTGAAAAAGATTATCCTGTATCTGGTGTGCCCCTATCACTATCGGTGTAGTTATCACGGGCTCATCACCGGCATCCAAGAAGGCTAAACACACCACATCGCGACTCACTTCTACCATTGAATTAAATCCATACATTTCCCACTGCACATTCTTATTGTTCTCGAACTCCAATGCAATATCAGGGACAGTAAATCCAAGTGGTGTCATACCCATACGCCCTATTGTATAACAATCTGTAAAAGGCGCCACAGGTGATACCTTACTCACATTCCAAACAGCAATTTCCTTATCAAACGCCTTAACAAGAGATTTATAGATAGTGGTTTCGAGTTTGGTGTAAGGTTCTACTGTTGATATTTTTGCTCCGCCCTTTCCATTCCTATGAAATTCAAGAAATGTTGAGTTTATGGAAATGGGTTTTTTGTCAACCAAAATAGAGGTGACCTTAACAAAGTACTCTGGAGATGGGGGTCCACGAATCACAACGGAGGATCCAGACTCAGTGTTGATGTAGAGTCTTGTGTATTTGAATCTTGATGATACATCAACGGACTTTGATTTATTATAACTTGGATAGAATACATAAGGAGAGTCACCAAAGAACATGACACCATTTGATTTGGAAGTGGAAGGTAAGCAGATAGCGAACTTTCGCCGAAAGCTGCCACCAAATGCTGAAGAAAGTTGTGTTGGTAAAGCTATTGGTGCCCTGCCTAGCCCAATCATCCCGTCTGCACCAGTAGCAAGATTGCTAAGACGCTCCCTTGTAGATAAACAACCGAAGATAAAATCAGAGATTGTGACGGATGGGCCGGACTTTGAACCGTCGGTGGAATGGAGCGCAATTTTGTCTAAGGAAACAAATCCAACATCAAATCCAGAACCTTTGGCGGGAATTGTGTTCTCAGCAAGGACAGAACAGCGTTCTTTGTTGCAACCTGGTCTATGAATACCAGGTAGGCATCCACCATGGCAACCAGCTTTGGCTACAGAACATGCTGCTGAACCACAAAGGCTTTGCTTGATTGTGGATGATACATATGATCCATGATCGCAATCCATCCATAAATGCTCACCTCCAAGATCCACTGCAAAGCTTTTCTTGGCTGGAGGAGTTCCCATGTTAAAGTGGGTTACATATTGGAGAGTGGCAGCATCTTTGGAGACTGGAAGGATTAGTGCTTTGGGTTTCGAAGATGTTTGGGCAAGGGAAAAGGAGATGGAAATGAAGAAGGAGAAAAGGATTAGTTGAACAATAGAATTAGAGGAAGCCATTGAAATGGAAACTGGTTAGTAGAAAAAAAGAAGAAGAAGATTGGCATTGTTGAAGATTTAGAAGATTGGAATGGGTTTATATAGGACAATTGTCATCAATATATGGTCAATTGGTCACTACTGATATTTCATATGCAGCCATATATGACTATGTGATTTGTCAATGGGTCATTGGCTTATATTGATTTGGTGTTGAAAAGGTGAAGATGATTCAACACCCTTAGTGTATATATTGGCAAATTATTCTATCCACCCGATGTATATAAAAATAATATATCATTTATCATATTCAAATGCATTAATTTCTCATACATGTAAGTGATAACCACTAAATGTGAGTAATATATCTCCTGGTGCACTACTAAATAATCTCTTATTTATATTAATATTAGATTAAGGAGGGATTATTGATTGTAAGTGGAGTTAGCTTTTTAGTTTTACACAGTAGGATGGGGTTTGGATTAAACTCACTCCCACTATATGTCCAAAAATTACTAGGATAAAATCCAAATAAAATAAGGTTTGAAAAGTCTTGTGGACCTCATCGTGCAACTTGTATTCTCAACTAGGGCGTTGGATAAAATCCAATTGTAATTGGTCACAAATTTTAATTTGAACACCTCCGAGTAGGTGATGTTTGTGAACTTGGGCAGTTTAAACCAACAGACTTATGGCTGTACAAAAATTAATCAAATCGACCAAATCAAATTAATTCAATTCAATCCAAATTAAAAATTATAGTTTAAGTTATTTTATGATTGGTTATGATTTTAAAATTTTTATAAATCGAATTTTTTAGTTTGGTTTTAATTTAGAAAAATGAAAATTCAATTAAACCGAACCGAACCAATAATATAATAAAATTATGTATTTTTTAGATATGTACTCTATTAATATGCAAATTATTCTTTAAATTTTTTAGAAATTAAAGATATCTACTGAATTTCTATATTTTAAAGGATTTTTATATTGTTATTTTGATCCCTGCTAACTTTTTGGAGAATATTTCATTCTAATTTATTATTATTATACTATAAAATTTTAAGTACACAACCTGAAATTTACTAATTTTTTTTAATAGTATTGATAAGGTTGATTGTTATCTAATAATATGATTTTATTTTAATGTATGTTAAATTTCTATAATCTCTTCAATTATTTATTTTATTTATTTTTTATTTTTATCAAATCGATTATCCAAATAGTTTAAATTTAGATATTTTTTAGTATTATTTAATTTAATTAAGAGTTGAAATATTTAAAAACTGACTTTATTGATTTAATTAAAAATATTTACTCTAAACTGATCAAACCGAACCATAAATACCTCTACAATAGACAATTTCAAGATTTAGTTCTTCATTATTTTGGTAGCAGCACAATCACATATTCACATGCGATAACTTCAAATTTCACTTTGTGAGTTTTTTTTTTAGAAAATTTAGTTTAAGACTGGAAAGTTAAATTTGAAATTTCACAATTTTAAAAATAATTTCAATATGACAAAATTAATAAAAAGCTCATTGATATTTTATGAATTTAAATCTATTTCATTTCTCAAAGCCAACGTCAATATCATATGTTTATTTGATGTAAAATTATGAGTTTAAAATCTCAATCAAAGTTTAATATTTATTCATTAAGAAACAAAAAGTAAGCCTTCCATTCGAAAGAAAAAAAAAAGCATAACTCATGCAAGTATTTATTGTTTGACGTTACTAGCAAAGATGGTAGTAGTGGACGAACAGCTTCAATTCTCAATTTGCCCAATGGATGGGCCAGATTGAAGTCATATCTCACTCACAGACTCACAGTTGTCCTAATAATGAAGTGGAGTGGGGATACTATCCAACTTTCCAAGATTTGAAATCACACTCAGACTTTTTAGGGCTTCAAATCTCTCTCTCTCCTAACACAAAGGGCCAAAAGCTCAAATTTTAGTCAAGCTTAGCCCAGAACTCAATTGGGTCTTTAAATTTCAAAATAGATTTAATTGGATCCTTGGACTCTTAATCAGGTCCATTAATTAACAAGAATATTAACTGTCCAACCCATGATTATTTTTGTAAAACAAAATGTGGGACTCAATTTTTACTGATTTTCATATTTTAAATAATATTGCCTAACACAGTAACACCTATATTTGACATGGATGATCCCCTATGCCTATTGCCTAACACCTCCATAGTCCATACCCACATTCAAGCATCTTTGTATATGAATAAACCAGTTCAGTCCAGCATCACAACTCCATATTTCAAGTAGAGTGGACGGTGTTCTAGGCCCAGATTACGCTTTAAGGTCCGGGAAGGAATGGTCAACCTAATAAGTCTTTTTGGAGTGTCTCCTCTGGATACTGACATAGTGGTTGGGATGTTTCCTTTATATGACTAATAATGCCATAAATTTGTTGTTCTACTCCAAAAGTTAATAGAAAAACTATACTCAAAGCTTGATAATAATGGCAGTTAGTACCTCAAGTGTTGTGTGGCTGCAAGGCAACTTAAAATTTGCAAACCAACTACCCACATCTTCGTGTTGAGGGGCTAAATGTTAAATCAAATTGAAGTATTCAATTTAAATATTTGAGATACCAAAACTCAAAAATTAATAAAACTAGGTTGGAATGAATTTGTTTAAATTTTTTTTTTAGATTCAGTTTGAATTGATAATATATTATTAAAATACTTGAACTATAATATATATACTTTAAAATGAAAATTTAAGCCAATAAATTTAACTAGTGGGGTGACTAGTGAAATATAATATAAAGAAAATAACCTTAACAAAACCTAATAATATAGGTAAATTATGGATGGTTTATAAAAAGTTAAAACAGTTAACAAGCACAAACAACACTCTTTAATCCATTTAAGACTAGCACAGAAATTTTGTTAAAGACTAGTTAGTTCATCTATTTCAATTGACTCTAAAAAAACAAACATTTTAAAGATTAAAAAAAAAAAAAAAAAACAACTCTGCTTTATTTAAATCGGTCACCTCCTTTAAACTCATTGCATCCAAGAAACATCTCTCTAACTCTACTTTCCTATTCTATACAGTATACACGTCCTTTGCATTTTTCTTAGCTTTGTGCGACACCATTAAAGACTCACTCTCAGACAGAATTCGTGTTTCTCGTTAAGTCTTGATTAGAATTAAGTTCAATCTTGAAAATGAAACACCTACTTGAAGAGCAACCTTCTCCTGATATTTCTAACAATACATCAACAAGCGGCTTGTCTAGAGATTGTCCGGAAATGGGCTCAAATCCAATGTCAAGATATGGGGATTTTTTTGCTAAATATTCTGTTATCCCCCACTTTCTTCAGGGCATTGATTTAAATCCTGCAAGAATGGTAAGCAAAGACTAATTAAACCCCTTGCATTATGAGTTTTTTGGTGTAATCACAAATGTAAACATTATTGATGTGCAGGTCATAGCAGAGATATTGGGCACCTTTATATTAATGTTGTGTGTGTGTGGGATCATAGGAAACATACAGATAACCCGAGATCAAGTGGGTCTTTTGGAATATGCAACTACAGCAGGATTAACAGTCATTGTCTTAGTTTTTGCCATAGGCCCTATTTCTGGTGCTCATGTGAATCCTGCTGTTACAATTGCCTTTGCAACCTTTGGTCATTTTCCATGGTCCAGGGTACGTATGTACTAAAATTACATCCAAAAACTATCTTCTTGAAATGCATTTTTTTTACATTTCCAATATTGATCTTGTTGTTTAATATAGCAGGTTCCGTTTTATGTATTAGCACAAATTGTTGGATCGGTATTGGCATCATATGCTGGAAAATTTATCTACGGCATCAACTCTGATCTTATGACCACCCGGCCATTCCATGGTTGCAATTCTGCCTTCTGGGTGGAATTCATCGCAACTTTCATCATCATGTTCCTTGCTGCTTCAGTCACTTATCAAACATCAGTAAGAAAAAAATTCACTTGTTTTTTTATTCTTTATGATTAGATTTGATGACTGATAAAAAATTTGAAAACTTTTGCAGGTAGGACATTTGACTGGCTTTGTTCTTGGAATCGTCATTGCACTTGCAGTACTTATTACAGGGTAAATGAGCATCCTTTTTCTCAAGCTCATTTTATTTTCTAAACTTTTGCACTTATGCCAGTGTTATTTTTATTACCTGTAGGCCTCTTTCAGGTGGATCTTTAAATCCTGCAAGGTCATTAGGGCCTGCAATTGTTTCCAGAAATTTCAAGGACATATGGGTTTATATTACAGCACCAATCATCGGATCTGTAGTTGGAGCTCTCATGTTTCATGTTCTGCGGATTCAACCTCGGCCATGTAGTTCTACTTCCTCTCCTAATACTGGTCTACTTGGTCGCTCCATATAGCCTTTGTTGGAGGTAGCTAAATACACAAGATTTTGAATTGGGTTAAAGCAGTTGCCCTCAAAATTAATGAAGCTTAATGGTAGCATCAAAATAAGAATCACCATTTTGTGAGGCAACGCCATAAACAGGATTAAACTTATCTGAAATTGTGGGATTGTTTGTTATAACAAAAATTTGGATTGAACCTATTAACGTGCAGCATAGAGGCTAAATAACATGTTAAAAAAAGCAGTTATCATCAGTATTCAGTACTGAAAGGGGGGAACCTCTTGAAAGTAACACGCAGTGATTATTTAAGACATTGTTAGACTTCGATTTTTTAATTTTTTTTATTATGAGGAAGGTGTTTGAATATTAGATTATTTGCTTTAATAATTCACTAACAATAAAATTGTAGTTTTGATTGTCCTTGTTTCATCTTAAAGGTCAAAATTTTCCTTTGCAAAGAATAATAAGAATTAAGAATTGAACTTTAGCCAGTATATGTGGTTGCTGAAAGTCACATTAACATTCTTGGCAACACTGTATATATAATTTGCAAAATCATATCCATCAGGAGGTGGGTTTTGATCAAATGCACTGGTTAAATTATGTTTTAGTGCAATAAGATATGAGGTAATTGGATAATTGAGAGAGAGATTGTTTAAGGATTATTTATAGTAACCATTTGTTGAAAAGATAGTCAAAAAGATGGACAGTCGGTGCCCACCCTTTTTGTTTTTCAATAAATGGACACCGCCTTTTATTTGGAAAAAAAAAATTTAAAACGTGGGAAATTTTTTTATGTGCTGCACATGAGCTGTGCAACACATAAATGAAGGAGAGAGGGGCAGAGGCTCCTCTATAAATAGAGCATCTGCCCAATGAATCTTGTATCTCAAATCTCAAATAGAGAGAGTTTTTAGTGAGAGAAAAATAGAGAGTTTTTATTTAAATTATTTTTCTGTTATTTTCAAGAGAAATTATTGTTGTTATCTCCTTGTGATTTAGAGAGAAGTTTGTAATTCCTATTATTTCTCATAGTGAAGTTCTTTTATTTTTATCTGTGATTTTTCACCTTAATTTGTTTGGAGTTTTTCACGTAAAATATGTGTGTCTAAATTATTTTTATTATTTTATCAAATTATTAGCTGCAGTCTTACTCTAATCCGGTGTCAATTTTCGCAATATTTTTTTCTTATACTTAACGATAAAATTTTAAAAATACAAAATTATTATAAATTTAAAATTTTTATCGTGTGTACTCACAAGACCTGACTTGAATGGAAGGGTTATTATTCATTTCTTAGGTTGGATTTAAATTTCGTAATATCCATCTTAAACTTGACCCTTTTGCCTTCTACACTACAAGGCAAATACTCTACCATTCAACTATTTGCCTGACAACAATCATATTTATGAATATATATATATATATATATATCATGAACTAGAATACCCTATCTGAAATTACATGTCTCTCCGACTTGTACCAAGTAGCCACCCGCTTTCTACTTAAAATGAACTATGACTCATCATTGATGTACTAATTAATTATGTTATTACTCTGAGCAATAGCTCCCTTTTGATAGAATTTATCTAATTTGACTCTGACTTTATGCTATTCAATCATGATTTTTTCATTTGTCTAATTTCAGAGAAACCAAACAATACTCTTCCTATAAATCATGTTGCTTCCTGAAACTTACAAATCTAAAACTTATAAATTATGTTGCAAGGAAATGGAAAACAAGAAAACGGAAAAATAAAAATGAAAATATGGAACCGATAATTTCTAAAAATATAGGATACGAAATGTGAGGGAATCACATAAATATAAAAAATATAGAGGTATATTATAAATATTAATTTATATATATACAAAAAAAAATAATTTATAAATATATATTTAATAATTTTAAGTATATATTATAAATATTAATTTATAAATATAAATATATACTAAAAATAATAATAATTTATAAATATATATAATAATAATAATAATTATTATTATTATTATATTTATAAAGAAAAATGAAGTTGGTAGTAGATATTTTTATTTAGGAGTTGATTTGAGCGAGTTGACTTTTTTTTCAACTTGAAAACAGGTCTTCGTTTAAGGAAATGATTTCCAACTTTTTCAAATTATAAAAACGTGTCTAAAACATTTCAAACAAATTTCCTTAAATTTTCAGTCAGAAAACGTTTTCAGAACGCAAAAACGTAACTTTCCAAAAGTTCCGGTGCAATCTAACTTATAAATAATACATACACACACGCAGAGAAAGGAGCTATTGAATAGTTTATGAATATATATATATATATATATATATATATATATAAACCAAACTTCGAAATTTTTCTATAACTAAACTTTTTACTTTGAAAATTAGTAATAGAAAATTTAAGTGTAATTAATAAAAAGATACAAAATTATAATAAATTATATTCATAATTTATTTAAAAAAATGAAAATAAAGGACATCTTTATAAATAATAATAAAATACTGAGATGTGAAGATATTATAATTATTACACGTAAGGCTGAGTATGGTTTGGTTCGGCTTGATTATTAGAAAAGAACTGAATTAAACTAAATTTTTTGGTTCTTTAAAATTAGGGAATCGGAACTGAACAAAAATTATTAAAGAATTGTACTGAATCAAACTGAAAATTCGATACAGTACAGTTCGATACTTCAATTTTTTCCGAACAAACGGTTCAATTCAGTTCAATCTGGTTATTTGGTACTTCTAATTAAAAAAAAAATTTTGTTTTCAATTTATAGAAAATAAAAAATATATTTTTAAAGCTAAAAAAATCAATAAAACAAATGAAAAGTAAATTCACTAATTATTAATAACACACAATTAGTAACTTATTTACTAATTATCATTTCTCAAACATCCAACAAACAACCAAAAAATAATTGTTCTTCAAATAAGCAAACCACCCTTTTTTCACAAACATCTAACAAACAACCAAACAATAATTGTTCTTCAAATCATCAAACCACCCTATTTCTCAAACATCCAACAAATTTAACAAATAAAAATTTTTCTTCAAATCATCAAACAACCCTTTTTCTTCAGACATACAACAAATTTAACAAATAGAAAATGTTCTTCAAGACTTAGCCATACCTATCCAACATCCATTGTCCTCACTCCAACACAAACAATAAATAATATTACAACCAACAAATCAAATTGTTATTCAATTCATTTGAGAACAAACAAGCAAAATCAATCATCATCATCACTGGACATCTGCCTTGTATTTTCTGCCTTGTATTCATCTCTCAGATTAAAAAAGGAAATAAATATAGAAGACTTAGCCACTCAGATACAACCAACTTAAATACAATTATAATAACATAAGAAAACATATTGTAATCAAAATACAAGGTTTAACTACTGAAAACTGTAATAGTCAAAAAAGATAAAATTATAAAAGATAAGAAAATTGAATATGTAGGTTTAATTGCAGATTTAAACAAAGCAAATATAATATAAACAAAGTAAATGCAATCAAAACAAAGTAGGTTTATAAGAAAATAAATCAAATAAACCACATTTAAGAAAGCAAACGTAATCAAAATGCAGTTTTAATTGCTTCATATTTAAACATGAACATAAGGTTTATGCAAGGTTTAAAATGAGCAGAAGAATTAACAAAACATATTCCTAAACCAAATTTCAGATTACATATTTAAGAAAATTGAGAAAACAGAGGTGAGAAATAGAAAACTATAATAGATTGAAAAGATGAAATTGCAAAAGATAAGAAAATTGAATATGCAGGTTTAATTGTATATTTAAACAAAGCAAATTGAATATAAATAAAACAAATGTAATCAAAACAAAGCAGAATTATAAGAAAACAAATAAAAACCAAATTTAAGAAAACAAATGTAATCAAAATGCATATTTAATTGCTTCATATTTAAACATGAACAAAAGATTTAACAAAATAGATTTCCAAAACATATTTAAGTAATAAGAATAAAGAGAACAACTTCTTAGGAGCATATGTTGTACATATTCAGGATCCATAGTGATTTATCAAAATGAAAAAACATAAAAACATAATAAAACTTGCAGTATATCAGAATTTAACAAATTTCAATAAACACTTAAAATTATAAACCTGATTCAAGACTCTCCATGTCTTTAAAATCTTCCTCAATTTAGACTGGTAAAGGTGAATTTTTCAACCAGTCTTGGCTACAAATTAAAATTTCAGCAGTTGTGGGGTTTAAAGAACTTCTAAACATGTCAAGTGTCCTACCGCTTGTGCTAAAAGCAGACTCTGAGGCCACTGTAGAGCATTGAATTGCAAAAACATCCCTAGCAACCTTAAACAAGATAGGATATCTAATTGCATTTAGTTCCACCAAAGAAGGAGATCAAAATCAAGGGAATATTCCTCCGGATACTCATCTAGATACTTGTCAAACTCATATTTTTCAGATCTCCTTCTTTGGTTTGCTGGTCTCAAGAAATATTCATCAATTTCTTCATCCTTTGAACTACTCTCATTCGATGACCTCACATTACAAGACAACATAGGATCTAAAACCTTATGCTCACCAATCAAGTCATTAAGGGCCTTAGTGACCCTTCTTACTAAATTTTCAACTTCTTCTACCCTATAATATTGTATGTATTTATCCCTAAGATAATCCATTTTATACCTAGGGTCTAAAATCACAGCAACAAACAATATGACATTCATTTCACTTAGAGTTCCCCAATATTTATCAAATTTAACCCTCATTTGCTTACTCATTTCAACCAAAGAAGAATTTGTACTATTTTTGGCAAATTTCAAGCTCCCTCAATATTTTAATGATTTTAGGAAAACAAATATTGGTAGTGGAATACAATAAACCTGAAAGTTTGACTATCACATCATAATTTTTTTAAAAAAAAAATATACACAAAACAATCACATTTTGCCAATCTTTATCACATGGCAAATCATCCCCAAAATGTTCTACAAACCTACTGTCCACATCCTCTAGCCTATCAAACACCTTTTGATGGGCTAAGGCAGTATCCAACATCAAATATGTTGAATTCCACCTAGTGGGACAGTCTAAATACAAACCCAATTTACTACTTATATCCAACTCCATATAAATTTGCTTGAAAACTTGCAACCTTTGAGGGTTGTACTTGACAAATTTTACAATAGATCTAATTCTATTGACATTCCCTTTGATGACATCTAAACCATCCCTAACAACTAACTGTATGATATGTGCACAACACCTCATGTGGAATGACTCACCTCCCAAAACAAATGCATCATTTTTCATTAATTTTTTTTTCAATTGTTGGACTGCGGTGTCATTTGATGATGCATTATCAACTGTAATGCACATTAATTTACTGATTCGCCGCTCATTCATACAAAACTCAACTGCATTTTCAATATTAACCCCTTTATGACTCTTAACAAGACAAAAATTAAGATTTTTTATTTTATTTTATGTAGAACCCATTTAGAATAAATAAAGTGCACAGTTAAACACAAGTAAGATAAATTTTGCAAACTAGTCCAAGTATTAGTAGTAAATGATACTCTTTGACACTGAATTTTAATTATGCTTTGAAGTTTCTTTTTTTCTTCTAAAAACAATGCATAACAATCTCTAATAATTGTAAACCTAGATGGAATTTGAAATTGAGGACAACAAACACTCATAAACTCCCTAAACCCCTCTCTTTCAACTATCTTAAAAGGTATTTCATCCTTAATGATCATTCTAGCCAATACTAGCCTATACTGTTCTTGATCAAAAGCCCAATAAGACATTTCACCTTCTAATCCAACTGGACCTTGACTAAAATTTGGTATTTTTTGCCCTCCCTGATTTTTATTTTTCTTAAAGGCTTCAACTAACTCTCTTTTGTAAGGAATTTTCTTGCAATTTTCTCTCAAATGTTTTCACAAGCTAGAAGTACCCCTCTCACTTGACCCTTGGTAATCTTTATGACACCACAAGCACCTAGCCCTTCCTGTTTCTCTACCTTCACTATCAACAACCTTCTCAAAATGAATCCAGATATCTGACCTAGTATTTTTCTTGACATGAACTGTTTGAACTGAACTACTATTACTAGACCTAGGATTACAGTTTGTAGAGGGTTGAGGACTTATTATACCTTCATTATTGTTAACACTTGAACCAGTAGCACAACAGGAGTTTCACTTGGCAAATGCCCACTTCCAGAAATGTCTCTGCACCTTGAAATGGGAGTGGCAGTAGCAAAACTACAGCCTCCAGCAGCAAAACTTGACCTTGATGTGAAGAATGACTAGCAAGGTGGGGGTGGTGGAAATACAGGAATTTGCACATTTGGTTTAGGTGCAGATCTTTTCTTAACAACACCACTTGATGCAATTTTTGTTAGCCCTTCTGCAACATATTTAATATTGTTGCTTGACTCTTTTTCTTACTTCACCATGAGTTGCAAGCCTAAAAATAAAATTAGAAAATGAAACCAAATAAGAAACAAACAAATTCTGAATATAAAAGAACATAAACATAATTTAGAAAATAACTTACAAGTTATTTATTAACCCATCATTAACAGAATTTAAATAAGAAATAAACAAAAAATAATGTACAATTATCAAATACCCAATAATCAAACTAATTAACCTAATAAGCAATTCTAATAAAACTAATTAACTCAGAAATCCTAATAAACCAAATTTCATGTTTAAATAAGCAATAACCAAACCACATATAAATAGGTTATTCCTTAACTCAAACATTAAACAACTAGTTTCCATTTGATGAAATGAACATAAACACACGAATATTGAATATTGTATAACAATACCTCAAAATTGTCTTGCTGGACTTTGTTCACAGTTGGGCATATTCAAGCTAATTAACTATTTGCAATTGGTGAACTGTTTCTGCACAAAGAAATAAAGTAATGAGATCATCAAAACCTAAAATTAAATGAATACATTACAAGGCACAAATTTTAGACATATTGTAATTGAAATAATTGAACTAAATTCAGAGACCTAAAAGTAAATTCATACATTACATGAAGTAAATTTAGAAATGAATTAAATTCATATATTAAAATTGATAAATTAAATAGTTACATACTGTAATTGAAATAATTGACCTAATTGACATTTCTATATTATAATGTCATTCATTTTAATTTAAAGATTAACAATATAAGTAAAATTACAAT
>CATKHJ010051227.1:0-15034 GCA_949750685.1 Vernicia montana
TACCTCCTCGAAGCTGACCGACATCTTTCAGAATTGACCAGTACCTCTTCGAAACTGACTGATATTTTTTCAGAATTGACCAGTACCTCATCGAAGCTGACCGATATCTTTCAGAATTGACCGGTACCTCTTCGAAGTTGACCGACATCTTTCAGAATTGACCAGTACCTCATTTAAGCTGACCGACATCCTTACAGAATTGACCAGTATCCCATCGAAGCTAACCAAAATCTTCCAGAGTTGACCAATACCTCCTCGAAGCTGACCGACATCTTTCTAGAATTGACCAGTACCTCTTCGAAGCTGACCAACATCTTTCATAATTGACCAGCACCTCCTCAAAGCTGACCAACATCTTCCAGAATTGACCAGTACCTCTTCAAAGCTGACCGACATATTTTCAGAATTGACCAGTACCTCCTCGAAGCTGACCGATATCTTTTCAGAATTGACCAGTACCTCCTCAAAGCTGACCGACATCTTTTCAAGATTGACCAGTACCTCTTCAAAGCTGACCGACATCTTCTAGAATTGACCAGTACCTCCTCAAAGCTGACCGACATCTTTCAGAATTGACCAGTAATTCCTCGAAGCTGACCGACATCTTTTCAGAATTAACCAGTATCTCCTCGAAACTTGCCGACATCTTTCTAGAATTGACCAGTACCTTCTCAAAGCTGACTGCGACACCATTTCAAAACTATACTACCAAGCAAAACAGCCTTCCTTCATCCGACCCTGACCATGATAATGATCTTTCACCTGATTCTGACCGTGGTAACCATCTTTCACCCAAGAGACAAGCAGTTATGATACCAATGATGCAAAATCTCCTAAAGATACCGAGGGCATCTTCCTTTATCAATCAATGTAGTTGAACCTTCACCCAGAAATGTCTAGAAGCAATCATGTAGACATCACTTTGGTTCCTTCCCCCACTTTTTTATCCAAGTCAAATCTATCATTCACCCAAAAATATCTAGCTCCTAGCCTAGATATCAATTTGGTTCCTCTTTCCGCATCTATTTATCAAATTCAATCACATCCTTCACCCACAAATGTTTAGGAACAATTGCTTATACATCAATGTGGTTCCTTTTTCCATATCCCTTTTCAACCATGTCTCTCACCCAAACATGTCCAAGTACTGACCTAGACATCACTTTAGTTCCCTATACCATCCCTCTTTGACCATCCCCCTCACCTAAACATGTCCAAGTACAGACCCAGACATCACTTTGGTTCTTTATACCATCTCTCTTCGACCATCCCTCTCACCCAAACATGTCCAAGTACTGACCCAGATATCACTTTGGTTCCTTGTACCATTCCTTCTCTTGAGTTTACTATCATCAGAATCACCTCACAAACAAGCCAATTCTGATGAGGGGGTAGCTGTGAACTTCAATTTTGCACCCCTAAGATACTGCCGCAGCTTGACACCTGCTAAATTTCGTGCGCTACGCATAGCCGGTACGGCGGTCCCGCTAATTTTTACCAAAACTGACTGCCAATAGGTCCGATAATTAATTTTGGATCTATCGACACTGACTGCTAATTTTTTTAGACTTCAAAATATCCCAAAAACTGACTCAAAAGATTCGAAAACTGACCAGATGTCCCGAAAACTAACCCGAAAAATTCAAAAATCGACTCGGGTGACCCGAAAACCCTGAGCCAGCTAAGCCGAGCCGGCGGCTCGGCGCGTTGCCGGAAGGCCTGGCGGCACCGCCGGGGAGCCGTACCCTACCGCCGGTGCCTCAGGCGTCGTGCCTGTACCCTGTACCGCAAATTACCCTTTTTCCCTTTTTTTAATGAAATTTCGAAACTACCCCTCCTTTTTTCTGCTTTTTAGGTATTTTTTGGTCTTTTTCCGCCCCCATTTTTCCTTTAAATACCTAACTCCATTTTACTTTAAAACACACCTCAAACTTTTGTTGATTTTTCCAATTGCTTCCTCTCTCTCTCTCTCTCTCTCTAATTAGTTGTTACTCTCTCTCTAATTAATTAGTTAGTTAATTAAAAATTAATTTTAATTAACTAATTAATTTTTTTTTTTAAAATTCCCACCCACTCTCAATTAATTAATTAATTAATTAAAAATCAATTTTAATTAATTAATTCTTTTTTTTAACTAAAATTTTCATTTAAGTGGTTAATTAATCCTTTTAATTAATCATTTCTTTAATTAATTAATCATTTTAATTAATTAAAGTTTGAGTAATCAAATCAAATCTCCCTTTTTCAAAATCAATCCTACTTTCCGAAACGGAACTCCGCTCTGGTAAAATCACTCACCCTCCACCAACCAAAAAGAAGGTATAATCTCTTACCCTCACTCAAATTCCAAATCAAACCAAACCAATCAAATCTAACCGATTTCTAAACTCTCTTCCACCTCATAGTGGAACGAACTACGCGGGTTTTGATCCCCATTCAATGGGGTACGTAGGCAAACTTGAAATCTAAATCCAAGTTTCAAATCCAAATCTCAACCAATCCCCTCCCCCTTTTATTTTCCATGTAAAAATGTAAATTCATGATTTCCATGTAAATTTTTAATTAATACAATTAGTTAATTATTTTTGGAGTAAAGGAGCGATTTTGTGATTTTCCTAATACCCATAAGGGTTTAGAGGAAATACTCTCCTTTACTTATGGATGTTTAAATACCCGCGCTTTAAATACTTGCTCTTTATTTTCCCTGTCTCATAATTATGCCATGCTCATGCATTATAAATTGTCATCAATATTCCGTCATCCATGAAATCCTTTTTCGAAAAAGTCAAATCAAATTTAAATGCCAAATCGAGATTATTTAAAACCAAAAACTTAGTCCCCGAGCCCAAACTTGGTTCAAAGATTAGTGATTTTATCCTTGGGTGAATTAATCAAAAGATTAATAAAATTGGAGTCAAATTGGATTTTTCCTTAATTTTTCCATTTAAAATAAATTAGAGTGGCCACTCCCGAATCCTTTTCAAAATCAAATCAATTTTTCGAGGCGATAGCCGCTTCCAATTGTGAGCACCGAAACTCGTTCCTTAACCTCCCTTAAAAATCGCTTAGCCTTTTCTTAAGGCTATCTTCCCACGAGCGAGGGTAGGAGCGTTCGGGCGAGGTCTCATAGTATGTTAGGATTGTTGATTAGGAATGAGTCAGCAAATTGATTGAATAAATAGTTACAAAACAGTTGTAGTTGTAACAGAATGGTAACAACTTGTCTTTATAAGTAATATTCTACAAATGTAATAGACAGAATAGTAATAATACCAATTCTATTATCTTTGTGTTCAATTTTTCTTCTCTCTCTTGCCTCTTCTCTTTCCTTATCCTAAATCTTCTTTCCTTCATTTTCTTTCATTTTCTTCCTTGCCAAACACATCAGTTAGGCTTGCATGGTCACTGAGCCTAACAACTTGGTATCAGATTCACAAGATCTAGAGGAAACCCTTGCCTCCGTCATTGCTGCTCAAAAAAAGCAATTAAGCATGACTAATGCATCGCGAATTCAAGCATTGGAAGAACAATACCTATCTTTTCAGCAAATTTTTCAGCAATTGAATTCTGAAGTACGAGAGAATTTTGAAATTACTACCAAACGAATTGTAGATCTTCAAGAGCACTTATCTCAATCCGATGCCATTCAAATTCAAAATGCCCACAAATCTGATGACCTTCAATCGGAGAACAACAAGAAATTGGAACAGCTCAACTCAGACTTTTCCCAGAAATTCAATCAATTACTGGATTTGTTATGAGCTCAACAGAAAGGTAAAGACCCCATACCCAATTCTTTTAATGGTACAATACCTTCTTTTCCTAATTCTACCAATGAGGGAATGGGAATTTTGCCTACTCCTAAGGTTCGTGAAATTGGTGAACCCAGTACCATTCACTATTTTCAGAAGAATCCATGGAATAGTACCCTAAATTTGAAGATGGATTTACCTTAGTTTGAAGGAATTAATCCTAGGGGTTGGATATGTAAGTGCCATAAGTATTTCCAAATTTATGGTATTCAAGAAGAAAACAAAATTGAACTTGCAAGTTTGTTTTTTGGGGAGACTGCTGATACTTGGTTTCAAGGGTGGCAAATACATCACCCTATGGCTTCTTGGCATAAATTCTCTAAGGATTTTTGCAAGAGGTTTGGAGAATTAAATGCTACTGATATTGTTGAAGAATTCAACAAACTTCAACAAGACAAAATAGTATTAGAGTATCAAGAACGGTTTGAGCATCTCAAATCCTTGATGCAAAAATATAACCCAGGCCTTACTGAACCTTATTTTGTTTCCAGTTTCATTAGTGGCCTTAATGAGGAACTTAGACCCATAGTGAAAATGCTTAAACCAACAACCCTATCTCAAGCCCTAGAACAGGCCAAATTACATGAACAATCTATTGAAGCTTTACTGAGGAAACAAAAGTCCCTTGCTAGACCTTTCTTCAACACTAAACCAATTCCTCCCAAACACTCTAATTTTTTTCATTCTCATAACCAAAATCTTAAGCAGGTGGATCATACCAATCCAATTAAATCTGTTTCCAACCCTACTATCCATAACCCCTCCACTTAGCCTAAAACTAGTACTTATGATACCAAAAGACCTTCAAACACTTGTTTTAGATGTGGTGACAAATTCTTTCCTGGTCACCAATGTAAAACCAAACAACTACTAGCCATGGATGCTTTGGAAGAGAAAAAAGTAGATAATCTTGATTACAGTGATGTTGAAGAAGAGACTGATGAAGGGCAGATTTCGATAAATGCTATTGAAGGCAATACTTCTCCTAATACTTTGAGAATTAAGGGGGTTGTTCATGGTAGATCAATTGTTATCCTCATAGATAGTGGCAGTACTCATAGCTTTATAGACATCAAATTCATCAAACTCATTCAAGTTCGACTAGTGAAAACATTTCCCCTATCTGTCAAGCTTGCTAATGGTCAGAAACTAATCAGCAAAACTAAATGTTCATCCTTGACTTGGGAAATGCAGAATCATTCATTTACTTATAGCCATAGAGTATTGGAGTTGGGGGAATATCACATGGTTTTAGGGGTGAACTGGCTGAAGCAATATAATCTTGCTTTATTTGATTTCATAACCCCTACACTTACTATCTAGAAAGATGGGAAATCCTTGGAATTGAAGGGCATCATTGATGAAGGTGGGCTGCACCTAATCTCCTGCAAATCATTACATAAATTCTTTAACAAAGGCATATCATGTATGATTTCTCACCTATTTTTCATCCATGCTGCTACTGCCTGTGATGAATTGCCCACCAAATCACACAACCACTTCCCACCTAGTGCTTTACAATAATTGCTTACCACTTATGCTGATATATTTGATGACCCCCAAACCCTTCCACCTCATAGAAGCTATGACCATGCCATCACACTTATCCCTAATGCACAACCTGTGAACATCAGACCTTATAAGTACAACCATTTTCAGAAGAATGAGATAGAAAAATAAGTTCAAGATATGCTTAAGTCCTTTATTATCCAGCCTAGCCACAGCCCCTTTGAATCCCCTGTGTTGTTAGTCAAAAATAAGGATCATACATGGGGATTTTGCATAGACTACTAACAATTGAATGACTTAATTGTGAAAGATAAATTTCCTATTCCTATTATAGATGACTTACTAGATGAGCTTTCTCATGCCCAATACTATTCTAAAATAGACCTTAGAGCTGGTTATCACCAAATTAGGATGCATGAACCAGACATTCCTAAAACATCCTTTCGAACCCACCACGATCACTATAAATTCAAGGTTATGCCATTTGGCTTAACCAATGCCCCTGCCACCTTCCAAGCATTAATGAACAACATCTTTGAGCCTTACTTAAGGAAATTTATCTTAGTATTTTTTGACGACATCCTCATTTATAGCCCATCCCTTGACAGTCATTTGCTTCACTTATAAACTATTTTTGAAATTCTGAGGCAGCAGCAATTATATGCAAAAAAATCAAAATGTTCTTTTGGTACACAACAAGTAGAGTATCTAGGACATATAATCAGTCCTAGAGGTGTTGCAACTGACCCTAATAAAATTGCTGCTATTTCTCAGTGGCCTATTCCTAAGAATGTGAAATCTTTGAGGGGATTTTTAGGCCTCACTGGTTATTATCGCAAATTTGTTAAAGGATATAGGTTTATTGCGAAGCCTCTCACTGAGTTACTTAAGAAGGATAGCTTTCATTGGACATCAGCAGCCACAAAAGCTTTTAATAACTTGAAGAAGGCTATGTGTTCGGTTCCAGTACTAGCCTTACCAGATTTTAACAAGCAGTTTGTCTTGGAAACTGATGCAAGTAATAGTGGGTTGGGAGCAGTACTTATGCAAGACAACAAGGTAATTGCTTATCTTAGTAAGCCTTTGAGTCTTAAACATCAAGGCTTATCAATCTATGAGAAAGAATTGCTAGTTGTAATTATGGCAATAACTGCTTGGCGACATTACTTGGAACACAATTCCTTCATCATTAGAGCAGATCATGAGAGCTTGAAACATTTGCTCCAGCAAAGGTTGCACAATTATGTGCAACAGAAGGGCATAACCAAACTCCTTGGGATGCACTACACTATTCAATACAAGAAGGGCATAGAGAATCGAGTAGCAGATGCCTTATCTCGATATTCTTTTCCTGACTCCAAAAGTACAACAGATTCAGTTTTGTTGGCAATATCTGAAACTCAACCTACCTAGATGCATAAAGTGATTTTTAGTTATGCTCAAGATGATGTAGTCCAAGAATTAATATCAGCTTTAAGCATTATGGGTACTTCTAAACCTCATTATAGGTATCAAAGAGGTTTATTGCATTACAAAAACAGAATTTATATTGGTAGTTCTACCAACCTCAGAGAGAAATTGATTCAAGAATTTTGTGATTCACCAATAGGGGGGCATTCTGGTATGAGAAGCAATTATCAAAGAATCAAGCAATATTTTTTTTGGCCGGGTATGCAGAAATAGGTAGAGGATTGGGCCTCTAATTGTGACATTTGTCAGAGATGTAAATCTAAAATTGTTCCCTATCCGGGCTTACTGCAACCCTTACCCATTCCCTCTCAAGCCTGGACTCACATCTCCATGGACTTCATTGAGAAACTACCCAAATCAGAATTCAAAGACACTATCTTGGTTGTTATTGATAAATATACAACGTATGCCCATTTTCTAACCTTGTCCCACCCTTTTATTGCTCCTCAAGTTGCAAAACTCTTTTTAGATAACATCTTCAAGTTACATGGCATGCCTCAAACAATTATTTCTGATAGGGATAAAATTTTCACAAGTCTTTTTTGGTAAGAATTGTTCAAGGCTTCAGGTACTAAGTTGCATTACAGTACTGCATATCACCTACAGACAGATGGGCAAATGGAGAGGTTAAATCAGTGTCTTGAGACTTATTTATGATGCACAACTACTGCTAAACCTTATGCTTGGACCAAATGGATTAGTTTGGCTGAATGGTGGTATAACACTACTTACCACACAAGTATTAAGATGTCCCCATTCCAAGCATTATATAGGTTCCCACCTCCTGTTATACCTCATCTACATTCTGGGTTTACTCTTGCTGCTAGCTTAAAAGAGTCTCTTTTGGAAAGGCAATCTATGTCTCAATTGTTGAAAGAAAATTTGAAAAATGCTCAAAATCGGATGAAGCAGTTTGCTGATGCTCATAAAACTGACAGGGAGTTTGCTGAGGGAGATATGGTCTACCTTAAATTACAACCTTATAGGCAAACTTCTCTTGCTATTAGAAAGAACTTGAAGCTCAGTGCCAAGTACTATGGACCCCTCAAGAATATACAGAAAATTGGCAATGCAGCTTATAAGCTACAGTTACCAAGTGACACTTTAATCCATCCTGTCTTTCATGTGTCTCAACTAAAGAAAAGAATTGGTTCTGACATTTCTCTTCATCCTTCCTTGCCGAAACTTTCAGCAACAGGAACTCCTGTTATTGAACCATCACAAGTGCTGGATTCTAGATTTATTGTCAGAGATGGTACTACTGTTTCCCAAGTCCTCATTCTATGGAAAAATCTAGACGTTTCTGACTCTACTTGGATGTTGCTTTTCTTAAAGCCCAATTTCCATCATTTGTTCTTGAGGACAAGAATTCACTCAAAGAAGGGGCTAATTGTTAGGATTGTTGATTAGGAATGAGTCAGCAAATTGATTGAATAAATAGTTACAAAACAGTTGTAGTTGTAACATAATGGTAACAACTTGTCTTTATAAGTAATATTCTACAAATGTAATAGACATAATAATAATAACACCAATTCTATTATCTCTGTGTTCAATTCTTCTTCTCTCTCTTGCCTCTTCTCTTTCCTTCTCCTAAATCTTCTTTCCTTCATTTTCTTTCATTTTCTTCCTTGCCAAACATATCAGTTAGGCTTGCATGGTCACTGAGCCTAACATGGTACTGCTGAGAGAATGGTGAAGGATTACTTAATAATGGTGAAGGATTACTTGATAATCCGTGATGCATCTGTTCTTTCCTTACTTCAAGAGAGATAGATTGAGTAGATGAAAGAAGATGAAGAAGAAAGGGAATGGTTCAGGTGAAAAAGGGATATGATGGTAATATAATAAATATCTAATTTGATTTTATAATAAAATTTATTTTTTAATATCTAATAAACATAATAAAAAGCCTTCACGCATTGTTTTACGCGTGATTTTCACTTAATATACTGACTAGGCAAATAAGGAGTTAATTAATTCAATTTGACAAATTAAAGTGTTTAATTGATTAAATTAAAAGATAGGAGGTAAAATGATCAATTGTGACAAGTTCAGGAAGAAAAATATTAAGCCTTTTTATTTTAAGCCATCCAATAAATGTCATGATTTTTTTTTTGAGGTGCAATAGACTGTTGTAACCTTTGATGCATGGAAACGTCCTTGAAGCTCCATTTCCCCATTTAAAAAATGCAGGAAACCCTTGGACATGTGTTGTAGGGGTGTAATCAAGCCGAGCCGAGCTGAACTTTAACTTGTTCAAATTTGGCTCGATATTTTTTTTTCCGAGCTCGTGTTTAAACTTGAGCTTTGAATCGAGCTTGAAAATCATGTTCAAGCTCGAGCTCAACTCGACTCGGCTCATTCAAGCTCGAGTTGAGCTCGAGCTCGGCTCGTTAATAAATTACAATCGAGCTTCTCGAGTTCGGCTCGTTAATAAATTACAATCGAGCGAAGTTCAAACTCGAGTTCGACTCGTTTATAATTTATCAAAATACTCAACTTCCTAAATATTTATTTTTAATAAAATAACTATAACAAAAATACTTAAAACTAACATAAAAACAAAATCATCCAATTAATGGGAAAAAAAAATCTAATCATAAAATTGAGTATCACATGTATTACAAAAATATTAATTAATAAAAAAAATATTTTTAAAGATTAGAATATTAGATTATATAATAAGAAAATATTAGATTATTTTAATTAGGAGAATATATATTTTAGTCAAATTGAATTACCAAAAATTTTATATAAGTATTAAAATATATTTTTTGAAGTGCCAATATTATTAAGTTAATAATAATAATAATAATAATCAAGCTGTTCACGAGCCTATTAATTAAACTTTTTACGAGTCTGTTCACGAGTTTATAATCGAGTTGTTCACGAGTCTAATCGAGCCGAGCTTAACTTTGCTCAAACTCGGCTCGTTTATTCATCGAACTTTAAAGTAAGGCTCAAACTTGATTCTTTTATAAAACGAACCGAATGCGAACGAGTTTTTATCGAACCGAACACTGAGCCGTTCGCGAACGGCTTGTCTCATTTACACCCTTAATGTGTTGGATACGTTTCGGGGCCATTTCATAAATTTACAAAATTAGGAAAACGCGTTTCTTGTAGCTCGATTAAGTTGAATCTTTTTCTACTTTTGTGCTCCACCCCTCTCGCAGATCTCTCTCTCTCTTTCCTCTGCTACTTTTTTTTTTTAACCAATTTCCACTGCTACTTCATCTGCGATCTGTGATCTCCATTTGTGAAGGGCCGACAACAATCTTCATCTGCGACTTGATCTTCCTCGCAATGTAAGTAAGTTTCTCTTTTTTTTTTTATTATTTATTACTGTTTCTGGACTTCATCTTCCTCGATCTATTACTGCAACAACAAATTTTTTTTTTGTTGGTTATTGTTTGTTAGATATTTTATATTGATTGTTGGGTATTTTTTTTGTTGAGTTTAATTTTTTGTTGGGTATAATTTTTTTGTTGGTTGGGTATTTTTTTTTTTGTTGGGTATAATTTTCTTAAATTCTATATGTTCTTATTATTAACTTATTGTTGAATATTATCAATTTGTTTTTCTATATTTGGTTATTAATTAGTTTTATTAATTAATGTTGAATTGAGAAATTATTTTTAATAGTAATTTTTTTATAGAATTTTATTATTAAAAATAACATTTGCTTCAATAATTATTACAAATGTACATATAAAAAAAAATATATTTACTTATATAAACAAATAATATTTATAAATATACTCTTATATTTTTTTTTTACGTATTTTCTCTGCATTTTATTTTTTATATTTTTTAAAAATGTGTTTCCCTATATCCATTTCTGCATTTTTCATTTTCACGTTTTTCATTTCCGTGCAACCTCGTAATCCAAACGTAGCAATATTTAACTTTTTTTTTTTTTTTTTTTGTTCTATTTGTAAATTTGTAAGATGAAAGAAGCAAATGTAAAACCCAAACGTAGCGATCCCAAGCCTCATGGAACCTAAAAACCAAGAAAATTAATTAAAATGATTATTTTTTGTTTGCCAATAAATATATATAGATTCAAATATGTGTTTAACGCAATGTTAGGTATGCACCTGCCGATAAATTAAAATTGCGAGTATAAATTAACAATGTTTTCGTATTTTTCATTAAATTGTAGAATGCAAAAATCTAATAATTTATAGAAAATTGCCACTCTCAAGTGAACCTTAAAAAAAAAAAAAAAAAAAAGGCTTTATCACAATGCGGAAGCATCCGAGGATTAGAAACTTTCTGAAGAAATTTTGACGGATGAATTAACTTAATTTTAAATTAATTAAGTTATATTTGTAGATAAATATGACATAATTAATTAATTATTTTAAGCAGTTGATCAAATAATTTTTTTTTAGCAGTTGAGCAAAAAAAATATTTAGAAAAAAGTTTAATCTTAATATAACTTTTAGACAGTCTAGCTAACACTGATTTATAATATAGAATAAAATATATTTCATTTGGTAGTTACATTTTGTCATTCATTTTTTATTTATCATTATATTTAATGTAATTCTTTTTTTTTTTTTTTCTGAATTAGAATGCATTTTATTCATGTTGTGTGTTTTAAATTATTACAAGATTTTGGAATATTTGATTTTATTTTTTTTGCTAAATTACATTCAATGACGATGTCAAAAAATATAATCAGTGGGTCACACATATGTATATATAATTTATAAAATTTACTTATATAAAACAAGTTTATCATAAATAAATAATTATATTTACAATTGTTCTCGACGCATTCTCATTTTCTGAAAGCATTGTACAATTACTTCATTACCAATATTGTCAAATTCATTTTTTTTCTAGTTTGCTGATGTTTGTATTTTTGCACTAACAAAGTATTTGAAAAGTTATTGAATGAGAGAGCATTATAAACTTTTGACACAACATATTTTTTTTTTCTGTGAGAAAACATAAAGAAATGGGAGCATTAGCAAAGCATATTAAAATGAGTTGATGGAATTCCTTTTTCTTTATCAGGAAGTGATCAGTAACAAGTTTTGATTATGCAATATAAAGATGCAGCTGCTCTATATATATATATATATACACACACACAAATTATAATCCAATGAGAAACTTACTATGATTCTTCTGTTAAGAATAATTTAAATATTGGTTCAACCTAAGTTAAATATGTACTTATCACTAAACTAAGCCTGCAATATGAATTAAAAATGATTTCCTCGAACTAAAATTTTTGTCTGTTCATTAAGTTGTAAAATACTGAAACAGATTAATTTGTAGAAAATGACCAATCTCAAGTGAATGTCTAAAAGATGCATAGCCAATATGAAGGTTGTGAAACTTTGTGGATTCTGGGAGTATTTTATGGATATTTGAGCAACTGTAGCTATAACACATGTATGGATTGATAATCATTTGAAATGATTATGAATTTGAATTCAAATTTGATAGCGCCAGTCTCCTTTCTCAAGGAATCTCCACATCTACATGTCATATCAGATACCAAACAGATGAAAGGTTTTGCAATGAAATCTCATAGATGCTTCATACAAACTTTCTTTTAACAATTAAAATTGAGACAAATTTTACACATGCACAAACTGGGTGGTTCACAACTCACTTCAAGAGGAACTCAAGCGTAGCAAAGTTGTTACTACATGCTTGAAAACAAAATCCAATCTAAAATTTATACATCCACTAAAATCTTTGTATTTTAGCACCAACAGAACTCCTTTGCTGCTAACATTATGTAGAAACAATTTCATCCAAAAGAAAAAACATGACTTATCTAAACTAATCCAGGAAAATTAAACAATTTCGACAACTGCCAATAGAGGATTGAGTTTAATCAGCACTAAAAGGACATGTCTATCTCTGTATCAGATCAATGCTACTTATGGTTGATGAAGTTTAAGACATTAATTAGCCCATCTAAAAATCTTCTCTTTTCCTCTATGCTGAGCAGAAAAGATTATTAGTTCAGAAAATTAGATTGTGCATCTAATATTTGAGCTCAAGAGATAATTAGGTTGGAAAATAGACTCAAATCATCTAAAAATGAGCTGCAATTTTGAGTGCCAGAATTTCACAGACATTGCCTGCATTAGAGCTGGAATAAAAACAGACAAGTTACTATTTTTGCTTCAAATATAGACATTTGAATTTGATCAAAGAGAATAAATAAACAGATTGGTATTGATGGTTCAAGTTATAAAAAGAAATTTGAGATTACCTCATTTATTAACGCAACTTAATGAAGGGTATGTGCGAAATGAAGGGCCAATAACTTCCATTCTCGTTTGAGCACCGTTCTTTAAGAAGAGGACAGGAAAAGATGCTTAGCTCTTCAAGTGTGGCAGGCAAGCCCTCCTCTGGAAAGGATTGGAGATTTCGGCAATTGTGAATATATAAAGATTGTAGAGAGGTGAGCTTTAGGAGTCCCCTTGAGATGGATTTCAGATGGTTGAATCCACGGATGCTGAGATGGGAAACTGAAGTTGGAAGCAGCAGGCCATCATTATCTGGAAAGGAATCAAACGTATCTATACTTGGACTTGGGCCCCAGATTGTGAAAGATGCAAGAGAGGTGATTCTGTGGAGTCCCCACTCCCGCATTGGCTGTTTCAGATTCTCACAATCCAAGATAGCAAGTTGGGTTAGGTTTGGGGGCAAACCTCCTTCTGCAAAGGACTCTGGGTCTCCAAAAATTGATACAAGTAAAGATTCAAGAGCTGTGAAGTTCTTCATGAGATTGGACAGCGATCTCAAATTCTCGAAACGTCTTATATCTAAAGAGGGGAGATTTTGCATCGAATTGGGCAGTGACCTCAAATTCTCGCAATTAAAAATTGCTAAAGAGGTAAGAGTGTGGATAGGGAACATGTTTAATTCTGGACAGCTTTCTATCCATAAATCTGAGAGATGAGAGCAGCCATTGCATAGCGATTCAAATAATTGTGTCGGCCAATTACAATTTAGAATATGTATAGTCTGAAGCGAATCAGCAAACTCGCCATTTGGAGAGGACCTCAGAGATTTACATCCTTTGATTTTCAATTCTTCAAGCTGAGACTTATTGTGGCCGTTATCGTTTGCTTGATGCATAATAATACCCTCTGGTAGAGACTCCAAAGAATTACACTCTTCGATACAAAGATTTCTAAGACCATTCGGCACACCTGTTGCTGGGAACGACAAGAGTTTTATACAACAATAGATTTTCAAATCTCTTAGAGATGAGAGGCTGTGCAGTCCATTTGGCAGCTTCTCCAAATTATCACAATTAGATATCTCCAAAACCCGAAGATTGCAAGGCAATTGCCCTTCCTCTCCCTCCACCAATGACACCAGTTGTCCACAGAACTTGATAGTTAAAAGCTTTAGACAAGCAAGTTTGTCTAAATTAGTTCCTTCCTTCCACAAGTACTTGAGTTCTTCACTCTCTAATAGTCAAATCTTGAAGGGCCACCATCTCCTCCATATGCGCTTCATTTAAACTCACAAGCCCAGAAATTCTCGAAATTTCTAAGGTAGTGAGAGAGGTAAGATCAGACACACTTCTGAGAACCCCCTCTTGACATCCATGGATTGATAGTTCTCGAAGAGATGGAACACAGCTGCAGCCGGGCAATTTCCCAACTAACTTTCGACAATAACGTACATCAAGCTCACGCAGCTTAGGGAATTTTTTTGTAGCCTCTCCATCTACATCATTGAGATCATTACACCATAGCTCCCACCCCAACATACCAGAAAAACTTAAGAGTCTCAAGACAGGCAAAAGATGAACCATCCCCATAAAACTCAGCACCCACTTCTTTTACTCCATTCATGCCTTCAATGTCCATTTCTTTAAGTGAGGGCAGTCGTCCAAGTGGTGGCAGTGACGAGACATTCTCACACTTCCATAGTCTCAGCTGTACCATATTAGTGAATGTGGGATCTGCTATCCATGATGGGAATTCAGTTCACCAAATGATCCAACTGAAAGCCTTGATACATTTTGATGAGGTCGTAATGAGTTGAGAACTTGCACTTCAGTACTTGGATTTCTAGAACCATTAGAATTAGAATCATCATCACCCCATTCCAAGTCTAATTCTTCTAGGCCCTGCTTCTCCTTTAGATTGGCAAAATCTGCATCTCGAATATCCATCACATTCTGTAGCCCTGTAATTCGAAGACTCCCTTGCAGAAGAGAAAATTTCTTCAACTCATTTAACTTA
>CATKHJ010051309.1:0-11602 GCA_949750685.1 Vernicia montana
TCTCCTTTAATTTTTCCCTAAATCCATCCATCATAGAAAGAAAACTTTTCCTAATGAATATGAAATGAAGGGTTTTAGTTACAAGTCTTCTCACTTGCATGTATATATTGAATATTTTTCTTATATAAATGAGAGGCTAATGAATTATTTCATCCAACAAAGAAATATTATATATACCAATATTAAATCTATAAATATTTGGAAAAGACGTATCAAATTTTAATATGATTTGCAATTTATATGAATTTACATGAAATTTACAATAATTTGAATATGTTAAGAGTTAATGCGTGCAATTCATTGATTTGACATGGATATGACATGTTTGACTTATAATAAATAGTAAAATATATATTTTTTTTTGAAAAAATTTCAAAATTGTTTCTGAAAATTAATAAAAAGGGAATCTAATTCAAAACTAATAAATTCATCCAAATTAGATTCAAAATTCTTTTAAAGGGTTAACTTAACGAATATATAACTTCATTTACCTACAATATAATGTGACCTAATTCTAATACGAACTTATAAAAAAAAAAGAATAATATTTAAAATGACTCGAATATAAATTAATTTTAACATAAAGTGACGAATCCAAATCTCTCATACAATTATTTTATTTTTTTTAATTCATGAGACGGTCTAATATGATTCATTTATACTCGTCATAAAGACGAAATATTATTTAATACGAAAAAAAAACTTGAATTTAAAATTTCTCACTCTCAAGAACAATGATCTTGTCACATAAATTAGTTCTCAAGTGTACCATTATTTTATTGGCATTGCATATTTGTATTACTATATAACATTATTAGTGAATTTATTAGTAAATATAGATTATGATTGAAGGCTAAGAGATGACCCAAAATGTTACGATATTGGTTTAAACTTTAAATAGCATTAATTTTCCATAGTGATATATAAGAATAAGAAGGTAAATTACTTTGGTAAATTCCCTGAAAATATTTCTAACTTCAATTTTTTTTTTTTTTTAAAGCAAACTTCAAATTAATTAAGAATTATATTGAAGGGTCATCATGTTCTATATAAAAGATACTTGATGTGATTATAGTACCTGATTTTTAAACAGAAAACTCACATGGGACTAACATGTTAGTTTTCACTATTTAAGTCTTGCAATTAATGACACAATATATGGTTTGGTCAATATTCTTTCAATCAACAGTATGACCTATCTCCATTTTATGATTATATGATTTTCACTTTCATCTTCTACACTCCAAATTTTACCATTTTATTGATGGGTTTTGCCTAACATAAGCTATATGTCCATTTCCCTTCATTTGACATAAAACTGAAATATTTTTATTACTTTTCCGAACTTCCAAACCATGTGTATATCTTGTACATAATGTACATTGTACAACTAAAATATTTTTTATTCTCTCTTTTACCTTATTAATTCTCAATAACAATTCAATTTTTTAAACTTACAAATAAGAATTCAAGAATATGTTTTATAATTCGAATACCCTTTTCCCTTGAAAAAAAAAAAAAAAAAGTGTCGGGCAAAAAAGACAAAAGAAGTTTGAGCATACATATAAATATTTATGTAATTTTCATAAAAAGTAGTAGTAGTAGTAGTAGACTGTACCTAGACCTTATAATAATGTGAAAATTATGAGGAAGATTGGCAGATAAAATGTCAAAATGAACACTGTATATGTATCAAGAAAACTATATATAATGATCTGGAAACATCAAAAGATACTCAGTATAAATCCTGAATCAAGAATTTGTTGGTTGTTGGCAAAAATTCAAGTTGTTTTCAGAACATTGTAGTTATAAAAACAGTCTCTGTGTGAGAGAGAAGAGGGGAGGAAGGGGTCACCCAATTTTGTAGTATAACACGTGACACTGCTAGACAAAAGTATAGAAATTTCATATCTAAGCCTGTTTATTTAAGAAATATAATTTGCCTTATAATAATAAGAATTTTCCAGAATAATAAATAATAATATAATGTATTAGAGCAAGACATGACACGTGTCATGTCGTGTATGCTAGGGAAAGAGCATGTGACATGAGCATAGACAATCACTCACGTAGTTATGTCCAAAACAAGGAAGAAAAACAATTATACATGAGAGAGAGAAAGGGTTAATTAATGTTAGTGAGAGCTTTTATATTTTTGCTTGGTTACTATAATTCCACTAGTAATTAATTAAATTCTCAATATATTTTTTCTTTTTTCCTTTGAATTTATATTTTTTTACCTGATTTATAAATAAATCTGAATTTATTACCGTTAAATCGCTCATTTTAATCTTGACGGTTATAAATGAGTCTCATCTAATGATCAAGATTAAAAATTAGCAATCTGACACAGTTATAAATTTAAATTTATCTATAAATTAAGTGCACTATAGAATGAGTTTTTTTTTCTTCGTGGTATTGAAACATGAGGTGAGTTATTCTCAAACAAAAATAAATAATTAAATAAAATGAGTTTCTTATGGATAATTTTAAAGAGTGGCTCAAGCCAAACTGATTTTAAGTTGAAATCAATAATTTTGGATTTCAATACCCATGACTTAAATTGGTTCCCCCAATCCAGCTTCTTGTTAGATTTTTTTGGGTCATTTCTTATTGATTTTAACTAATTTTCAATTGAATTGTTCAAATTTTTTTTTTTTTCAATTGAATATTCAATTAATGTTTTATTATGTTTCATATCAAATTCGATCCATTCCTAGATCTATATATATATATATATATACTAGGGAGGGATCAGGGGCACGGCGGTAAGTACATAGATGTGAAAAGACGATTTTACCTCTCAAATCAATTTTAATTTTACTGTTTAATTTTAATTTTACTGTTTATCTGCATAAAAATTTTATTGTATTGTATAGTTATGGAGTGTAACTCTTCCCTTTATATCTACTTTAGCAAGATTTGAATGTAAAAGTCTCATATAAATTAAAGATTTCAAACACTTTACTAATGTATTATTTTTTAGAATACTCCTTTACTCTTTATATATATATATATATTATGTTAGAAATCTAATGGACCAGCTATATATATAATAAGGTAACCCATCTCTTATCTCAATCCTACTTTATCTAATAATTTGATTAATATTGAAAGAATTTGAAATTTGAAATTCATCGCTTCTCATGTACAAAGATAAGATAATAAGAGAAATCAGATTATATCTTATTGATTTTAGGTATGCTAGCTTTAGAAAACTGATTAAATGTTAAAATGTGGCAAATGAGTCATGAAAAGGAAAGGGCTAAATGAGAAATTTGGGTTATATGTATAGAGAGAGATGGAGCAGAAAATTAATAAAAATAGTGGGGAAATAGAGATTTGATTATGAAATTCAGTGAAAAAAAGTCACTGATTGGAGAAGATCAATGTCCTATAATCACATGGTGTTGTGTATCGAGACATGCACATAAAGGCCCACTTTGTTAGCTCAAAAACAAACACATTTCTTCAAGGCCACTTGAGATCAAACCCCAACTTGGGAACACACAGAGAAGAGGTTGTATGGTCTCTATCTCTCTCTCTCTCTTTCTTTCTTTTAAAAACATATATGTCAAAGGCTAGTCCAATACTTTCTCCAATGCACTTGTCTTCTTCACATCCAACATCACTGTCTTGTTAATGTACTCTCTCTCTCTCTCTTTCTCGTGGTCCTTACTTTTTCCTTCTTTAAATCTCTCTGATCACTTTCTCCAATTCTTCATATCTCTCTTTCTTTATATTTAACACTTGTCCTCTCTTTCTCTCTTCTATTCTCTAACCTTTCTTTCTTTCTTTCTTTTATATGCATATATATTTTTCCCATTTTTCATTTCTTGATTTTCAATCAAAATATTAATTAAACTTTCATAACAAATTAACATTATCATTACATACATATATATTTATATAAAAAAAAAAAAAAAACAAACAATTCAAGAATGTCTAGCAGAAGGTCGAGGCAATCTGCAGGTGTTCCAAGAATTACTGATGTTCAGATCATCGAACTTGTTTCCAAGTTACGCCAATTTCTGCCGGAGATTCGTGACAGGCGCTCTGATAAGGTATATACATATATAGACTTTATTATACATATGTTTCTTTTTCTCATAAAAATGTAATGCTAAAGTATTGCGTTTGTTAAGTAATTAGATTAGCTTAATTAATACACTTGCAGGTAATTAAAACGCATCTGAACCTTTTAGTCCAAGTTTCAAAAGAAAGCATTGCGCATTTAGTGTTATTATGAATAGTGTTATAATATAGTTAGCATATGAATAGTGTTATTATATATAAAAAATAATTGCACTATTTTTTTATATAGTTTGAAATATGACTCCGGACATTAAGGGAAATTTTATTTATTTATTTATTTATTTTTCATAGGTCTCGTGTTCTAAACTTTGACTTAAAATGGTCTTCAAGTTGGACCATGAAAAAAAGGACTATAATATACTCATTTTATGGTCTCATCTCAAATAAATATCATTTTTTGCATAATAATTGGTTGGTTCTCTGTTTCATTTTTTCAATGTGATCAGTGGTACTTTAGGATAGGAATTTTTTAAAACGAAGGGACGACGGTTAAGATTTGAAAATTTGAATTCCTATTATAAAACAGACGCTCAACTGTTAGACTATTAGCAATTGAATAGTGCAATGGCTAGAAATTGTCTCCAATAATGTGTGTTTGAAAGACTATAGTGAATATTGTAGTTAATTGGAATTGACTTTGTTGTGTAGGTATCAGCTTCCAAGGTCCTACAAGAGACCTGCAACTATATCAGGAGCTTGCATAGGGAGGTGGATGACTTGAGTGAGCGATTGTCTCAGCTTTTGGCAACAATTGATGCTGATAGTCCTGAAGCTGCTATAATAAGGAGTTTAATTATGTGATTAGTCCTTTGTATTAGTTTTATAAATTTATTAAAATATTGAAAATTTTAACTTCTTGTTATAGCAGAGAGTTTGATCACTACAGTACTATAGATCAAACAAATGGGTTAGAATCTATTTTAAATTAAGATTATATATATATATATATATGCCATGTGGGTAGGCATTGTAATTAAGTTTTATAATAAAAGGACTTGCACTAGCAAAGCCTACTATATTATTATGATTATGATTATGATTATATTTATGGATAATCTATTCTGAATTTAATACAGTTAGTTAAACTATTAATTTATTGTTCTTTTTCTTTTAATTTCAAGAGTTATTTACAACAGAAAAAGTCCATTAGAATTAAACCCAATATAAAATTATGCATGTTGACTGGATAAAGTATTAACATATCGATCATGAATAATTTATTAAATATATTTCTGAGCTTAATATAATAATGATATATCTTTTAACATTGAAATAAATTTAAATTCAAGTCATTTCTTAATATTTAAAAATAAAATTGAACAATTTCTTAATTTGTGTATGTCTTTTTTCGAGCAGTATGATGTTAATCTTCTCTTTATCGTTGTCAATAATCTGCTCACATACATTGTTCTTATAGTTAATCAGGATATTATGGGGGATTCTCTTCTGCATATGTAATGTTTAAGTCCTTCATTGTTTTGCCTTAATAAAAGAAACTTAAAAAAAAATATTAATTAGTGGGTGTTTAGTTTAACAAATATATATATATATATATATATATATATATATATATATATATATATATATATGTATAAAGTTCTGATTGACATGAAAGATAGTGGTACCACACTGAAGGATTTTGAGTAATGGATTAACATATTGATCAAGGAATATGTGATTAAGGGTTGTCTCTAATTTGAAAGAATAAAACATAGTCATTAATCTGGTGCTTTTGTCGGTAAGTAGGGATCAACCGGCATAATGTCAGCATAAAAGCCCAAATCACCATAGGATGCTGGATTTGATTAAATATAATTTTTATTGATTTTTAATTAAGTTAATTACACTCAGCCAGTGTATTATTAGGATCTGTTTTTTTGGTTTACTATATCTCAATTTCTTTTCCGACAAAAAAACAAAAACAAAAAAATGCAAAAAATTCTTGTAATTTCCTGTCCTTTTTCCTATTCATGCCTTGCATATCAGTGTAGGTATTGGTAACTATAGACAAATTTCATTTTCCCACTTCAGAAATTTGTAGAAGAATCAATACAAATATGAAATTGTAGAAAGAAAATGAAAAAAAAAAAATTAAGAACATATTTAATTACTAGAATGTAATGCTACATGAATTAATGTCATAAATTAAAATTTTAATTGAATAATAAATTTGAAAATTTTAATTTTTGTTTACATTACATTAATTATATATTATTATAATCTACTAAATATGAATGAAATTTTATATATATATATATATATATATATATAAAGTAAAATTCCTAATAATTAGTCAAATGTCTTTATCTTCATTGAACTAGCTAATAATTATTGATGGATCATATTCAAATTCTTCTCAAATATAATAAAAGGTCGCGCATGTTTTAAACCATTTCAAAAGTAGTTCTCTCTTTTGTAAACTCCTGATTTAAATCATTTCAGAAGTAGTTATCTCTTTTGTAAACTCCTGATTTCGCTTTCACTTATATGAATACATAATTGTTTTAATCTCTTCCTTCTAAACCTTGCCGGTGGCTAGGGTTTCTAAAAGAATCCTCACATCCACATAATTTTTTTAAAAAATAATAATAATAATAATGAAGAACAGAAAAGGACTATACTTCGAAACAAAATCCCGTGAATAATTAATACAATATGTAGAAAATGAAAGACCAAGTTTGGTAATTGAAAATGACATTGTATCTAAGATGAATATTGGTGGTAAAAATTTGGTGGTTACCACACTAATAGTGGAGATTATGTCTCTTTATTCATGTGAAAGGGGGACAATGGCAATAAATCTTGAATTTGAACAATCATAGCCTAGGTTCACTACCAATTAATATCTTAAAGAGGGAATTGATTGAGACTTGCCATCAACTATATTAGTAACTATTCTACAAAATTTTGAATTAGGTCAAATTGAGTACAAGCAAAAAATTGATAAGACCTCTCCAAGCTTAGGATATTTTTTTTGTGGGTCAATAATTTTATATATAATTTTGTTATTTTAGTATGTTTTGGTGAGATATAGACCTTGATTATTAGTTTGATTATATGCAAATCTATTTAGATTTCTTCAAACAATTTTAATTAATTAGCATAATTCAAATGAGGGATTTAGTATTTTATTTTATCATAAAATGTGAATAAAGTCAAATTGAAGTTTAGTACAATAATTGATTACTTGGATCATAGTTGTTAGTATTTTAGCGATTAAAAAACAATTATCTCGTAGTACAAAAGAATAAGAATTTAAGAGAATTTCCAAAGTACCAAAAAAAAAATATATTTTCTTTTCTCTCCTCACCAATTAATTATTAAATTTTTTATTACTTTTTGACACTAACTTTTCTATTACTTTTAACAAAAAGAAAGGGTCAAATTTAGAGTTCAATAAAGTTTTCTATATATAGGGATTGTAAAAAAGTCGTACCATCACTAAATTTAGTATTCCCTCAGTCTCAAATTAATAATTCACTAATTATTTTCAATCAATCTTAAAATTAGTCCACTTTTATTAATTAAGTGTAATTTGGTTGATCTTCTCATTTCCTTTAAAAATGTGAGAAGTGGATGATTTTAAGTTCGAATTTCTAAAATTACAAAAAATTATTACCAATTTGATGAGAAATGTTAAAAAGGAGGGTTACTCTCTGTTGTGTAGTCTATTTCGACCTATTGGACTTTTATTGTATAAAAAAAAATTTAATCCACTTTTCGTTTTTTTAATATTAGTTAATTTTATAAGAAAATTCTTATATTACCTTTTATTAGTTGCATTGATTAGTTGTGTAATTAATAAATATATATTAAATAAAGTGTATAAAATTAATGTGTTATTATTTTTTTTAAGTAAAAAGTTGATTATCAAAAATCATGAGATGCACCAGGATATCCCAACTAGGTTGGCACAACCGTAACACCCTCATCACACAACTGACAACCAAATATTATTAAGAAAAAAAAGAAAATTCTAAAATCCACAATAAAATGAAATAATGTAAAACATCCAACTAGTGGAATCGAAAATTTTATTTTCCACTATAATCCTCATAAACTAAAAGATTATAAAAATTGGGAGCTGTAGATCATATAGCGGGGTTGTAGCAGATGTATCATGACGGGCTAACTGATCTGCGATTCTGTTCCCTTCACGATAAATGTGAGAAACGAAACAAGTCATGTTGCTAAGCTGATACAAGCTTGAGATCAATTTTATTTGACTTTTCAAGGGCGTTTCTAGCTAGTGTCTTAAATAAATGAACTACATAAGTAGAATCACATTCCAACTAAATTATTTGCCAGTCATTCACCCAAGCTTTATTAATAACAAAAATTGCAGCTTTTAATTATGCAATACAAGCAAAAAAAATATTTGTGCTAAATGCGAAAATAATGTATTATTATTAAAAAGTAAGAATATTTTAAAAAAATTTACATCACATTAATTTATTTTTTTAATGTGTGTGTAAAAGTAAGATGAAATATGAATTTGAGTGAGGGAGTAATTGAGTTGTCATCGAGGTTAGAGGGAAAGACGGGGACTGATACTCCAAGACTGTCCACATTAAATTAAGGTATAGTGTTGGATGATTATAATTGGATATTTTTCCTCTTTTTTTTTTTCTTTTTTTTTCAAAAAATAAATAAAAGTAATAAGGGTTGAAATGATTTTTTTTTTCTTACAAATCTTTTCTTTTCCCATCCTATTCACATACCTAGCCTATGATAAAATATAGAGTTGCAGCTTTATTCTTTCTTTAATTACTCAATTAGTGCAATTCTACAGTTTATTTGAGTTTGTTCTACAAATTATGGAACTCTTGATTAACCGAAGACTTGTATTATACATTATAATTAATTTGGATAAAATAATTCATAAATGAGTTCATTAAAAAAATATATATATAAGAGAAATCTCGAATCCAATAAAAAAGTGTAAGCTATTGAATGATGAGATCTAAACATTATATTAAGTTTTGATACAATTTATTATATTTTTATGTGATTTTTTTTTAAATTCTAACATTATTTTTTGACACGTGTTAAGGTCTTAACTAGAGTGTGGCACAAACAGCTTGACACAATTTATTATATTTTTATGTCACATGAATATTGAAGTACATAGCTGACTCTGATACCATGTGAGAAATCTTAAATTTAATCTAAAAGTCTAAATTATTAGGTGATAAACTCAAATATTATATTATTTATTGATTCAATTTATTATATTTTTACGTGAGATCTTTTCAATTCTAATACTAATCTATTGAACTGAAAGTGACGGTGTAGAACATAATTTTTTTAAAATTAATGATAAAAATTATTTGCTTTTCCTTTTTCCTTCCAAACATGAAGAGTTTTTAATCTAGAATTTTGATGCTTAGATGGTTATTTATTTATTTATTTTAATGAGGGATGATTATTGGTTGTGATCAGAGGAGATAAATAGGCAGGGAATTTCAGATTCAAGTCACTTCATTTATCAATTTTTTTTTTTGGACAAATTGAAGTTGGATTACTTTAAATTACAGTCGGATTAAGTTATATATTGAATCGACTATCAAAAAGAACTTCAAATTAAAGTCAAGTTGATTTGGCCAAAAAAAAAATAAATAAATAAAGTCAAGTTGTGATGCAGATTAAGTGCAAAAAAAAAAAAAAAAATTATGGGCCTTAAGGCATCCTAATAAGCCTACCAAGCCTGACCAATTATACCACAAGTGGAATCCTTCATGGCCACATAGAACTTCTGGCTGAATCATCATTACATAATACAAATTAATTCTCTCATTGTGGAGCTCATCCGGTCACTGTCAAGCCTATCAAAAATCATTTAGCACATCAAAGTTAATTTTATTCATTTTCAATCGAATCAAATTGCACAAAATATATTTTAAAATTTATAAAACAATTATTCAATTAGTTTAAATCAGCTCAAAACAAATACAAAGAAATAGAATAAATTGCCCAATCATTCAAATTTAAAATCCCATATAAATTCAGACAAATAATAGATTGAGATTTAGCTCTACGTACTTATGTTTATTGTCCCATTGATAATAGAATACTAATACGAATCTATTGTAGCAACCTGTACTCGTAGCCTGGAATAGCTCCTAGAGCCTTTTCATGTTTATACACACTTCAAATCTTTAAGAATCACTACTAGAATCTCCCACAATTGTATATAGGCAATCCGAATCTTAGGTTTTCATATCTTATTAGGGTCTTTAGGCATTGACTCTACCAATATTTTATTCAATTTAGATCGTCAATTACATGTTAATATCTCGATTTAAAATATTTTCATAAAATACACTAATAATTAAGTTAATCCATTTAAAAAATTAAAATTATCGGCAGTTAACAGTTTAGACATCAAGTTAATTGTAAGAAGTACTTTGATTTTATTTATTATCCAAATTCAATTATTTTTTTATTAAAATTTATATTATAAATTTCAATTAAATTAAATTCATAAATCATAATGATGATTTAATATCTTAACAATAAAAACTGACAAAATTTAATCAAACAACTAATATTTATGAGCTTAAATGACAACTACAACACTGAGTAGTTAAATCAAACAAGAAGCCCGGAATAAGAGAATGGTAACTAAAGTTGTTCCTTCCCTTGGGGGCATGGGATTTCTTGTTCTTTCCCTACAAAGAAGCATAGAATTTTCCCAAAGTTAGATGGTAAGGAACACAAGTTGCGTTAATTTAGGGTTTTGCAAGAAACAAAGGGAAATGCTCAATCTTTGAAATCTCTCAATAATTCAAAACAAATCACAATTAATTGCACGCTATAATCTGACTTTCAGGACCCTCAATTTCCGCTATATATGTTCCCTTCTTGTATTTGCACTTTGTATATGTAAGCTTTTTTGGCTTACAATCGTCGTGTAAAATTCTTGTAAAATTGAAGGCTTGCTAATACTATATGGAAATGGTATTAAATTCGTTAATTGAATTTTTATGATCCTTTTTGCAATTGTAGTTAATGCCCTTAATATCCATAAATTATTAATTAAGCTCAAAATTAATTTTTTTTTTTATAATATGATTTGATAGAATTGCCAAATCATATATAGATAAAATACAATTCTTTTTTTGGTACATTTGACTCTGCATAATACTTCAACTTGTGATTTTTCAATTTTGAAGACAATTTCAATATCACTAAATCAAATGCTCATTGATAATAAAATATATTTGACGGGAACATTACTCTTATTAATTGGAACTCCATAACTCGAATGAGATGCTGAAAACTCGTAATATCCATGAAAAGAATGACAAACATCCATGGAAAGAAGAATCAATCATTCCTAAAAAGAATGATAAAATTAATTAAAAATACAAACCGATAAAAATAAAAATATATTTGTACCTATCAAGGCATGCGTAGAGACAATATAGGTAGATCTATTGTTTAGCCATATCTAAATTTGTTGAATTAAAAAAAAAAAAAAAAAAAAAAAAAAAAGGGAGGGGGG